>UFQX01000566.1:191314-236253 GCA_900497675.1 Arapaima gigas | reverse complement strand
TTTTTTTTTTTTTTTTTTTTTTTTTTTTTTTTTTTTTTTTTTTTTTTTTTTTTTTTTTTTTTTTTTTTTTTTTTTTTAACTTGAGTTTGAGAACCTGAATTTGTTTTTGTCAAACTGGGGGGGCTGGATGTCAGGGCTGTTTATCTTCGTTTCTCTGGTTTGTCGGAGGTACAGCCCCTTTAGTACAGAGATCATCCACCTGAGATGGAGGATCATCAGTTACAGGTCTGTTTGTGAGAAATGGAGACGTCGTTCGGTCTCAAATATGGTGTCTGTCAAACAAGTGTGGAATCTGACTTCCATCCCAACACAGACTCTCACTGAGTGTAAAGCTGTAGCACATTGATCAGGGGTCTGGAGTTGTGAACTGACAGGTTGCCAGTCAATGTCCCAGAAGTCTTCAGGCGAGTAGCTGGGCTGACTCTTCCTTCCCTGCCCCATGCAGATGTTGATGAATGTCAGGTGCACAACGGAGGCTGCCAGCAAAGGTGTGTGAACACCAGGGGGTCTTACCACTGCGAGTGCAAACCTGGCTTCCGTCTCCATGTCGACGCTCGCACCTGTATTGGTGAGTAACGCGAGGATCATCTTCAGTCGCCTCTTACAACCTTGTACTACATATGAACTGACGGTGGCAGAGGTAGGTAGTCAAAAATTGTACTTACGTTAAGGTACTGTTACTTTAAAAAGTTCAAGTAACAAAGTTAATTTGAGTAAAAGTAAAGAGGTACCAGGTACAAAAAACTGTCTGATCCAGATTAAGCGATTTAATGTTCAGAAATGGTAAGGTTAATAGTTTAAATTCATGGAAAAATATGAAGTATTCAGAAAATGGTTTACTTTCGCAACAAAGGTAGATATTGTCAGTAAGAGTGAGTAAATAAGTAGTAAGAGGTAAAGGAACAGGCTGCTAGCTGTTGAGCTGCTTAGTCACATTGTATGAACTTGCTTTACCCAGTCAGTCTAGTCAAGGTATAATAAAATAGAAACGTTAGAGGTTTACTTTCCAAATATTCACCGAGATCTACAGAATGGCAGATCAAATGGGCAAATAAATGTAGTAAAGGACTACGTGCAAAACATCGCAGCTGGCTCAGGTGAAGCTCCCACATCATAAAAAAAGCACCTTTTTTTCAAACTTGGCATCTTTCTTGAAGCGTTTCCTTTTTGTTCAGACCCTGAACCTGCTGTTGCCGTCATATTTTGCCGCCTGTTTATCCCACAAGAAAACAAGTGTAAATTATCTGGAAATCGAGCCAGTCCCACGCTTGGATTACACAGGGTTTTTTTTTTTCCCGTTGGTCCAGGTTAAATCATTTGGACCAAAGTCCACCTACAAGGCTTCCAGCACCACTTCCTAAAGATAATGTTTACTCTGAAAGTTGCCATTAAGCAGTTTTGTTCCCTGCAGAGTCCGTGTCAGAAAGACTAATGGTTCTTCACCCGTTTATTTGTTGTGGGTACAGCAGGGAGCGCAGCACTTAGCTGCCTCCTTGTATGCTGTGAACCCAAGTTTGAAGTCCTCACCCTGCTGTAGCGCCCTTGAGCAATGCACCCGCTGCATTCGTGGGCAAATTCTCGCAAATAATACTTTAAGTCCCCCCCCCCCCCCCCCCAAAAAAGGTCCAGGTAGTCCTGTGCTGGATAATGCATCCTCACTGCTATATCACAGCATGCAAAANAAAAAAACTTTAAATCCCCCCCCCCCCCCCAGAGAAAAGCACCATTTAAATAAATAAATCAATGTAAATGCTGCCCATCCTGCTGTAAGATGTGCAATGAGTTGGACTACCACCCATGCAGCAGGAAAAATAATAAATATAGAATTGAACTAAAGGTATATTGTCATTTTAATCTCTGGGTCTCATAGTTCTGTTCCTTAGGTTTATGTTATGCTGTCTGTGCAGATGTTGGGGTCTTACTCTGGTTATTGCTTTTAAAAAAGGCTGTTGAAAAAGTAATGATCCAGCCAGTATGTCTTTAAACTTTACATTCTTTCAATATGAACCAAAGTAAGTTTTTTTTATAAACCCCACAAGTTGAATCTAATTTCGTTTTTCAACAGTAAGGAATGTAAACACAGTGAGATGCATTTATTTATAGTTAAATCAAAATGTGTGTTCCCCCCCCCCTCCCCCTGGGCTTCGCTGTGCATGTGTTTGTGTGGGATTGGTGGACCCCTCACCAACACTTGGTGGTCCTCAGCTGTCGTGTGCAAACTCGCACTCAGCCTCATCACCTTACCAACGCCAACAGTGATTCCCTTAACACCTCGAAAGACCCCCAGTTGGAGGCAGGGCTAGTTTGAGGACCTTGGTAACTTGAAGGTTTTAGGTGACATGTGATGTTATATTCTTTGTTTACCACACTAAACTCAGGGTTCTGATATTTCAGTTTATAGTCCTCAGGAGTTTCCAGCACCACTGTGAGGTACACGGAGAGCTTCCCCTGCCTGTGTCCTCTGAATGCTCTTCCATCATTATTGGGCTTCTTGCCCATGTTCTAATGATGCTGGCTTATGCTAAATGGTGGGGAATTTCATTTGGACCACTGGGTTACATCTGTGGAATATTTTTGCAGACTTAACTGTGAAAAATAGACAAGGATAGTTCCTGAGTTGACATACTAGTCCAAGAAAAAAGAAAACTTTATTAAATGCGTTTAAGCATTTTATAAAATAGCCTTCACCCGCATCCATACACTTCTCACAGCGCCTACGTCGAGTAATCGTGAGCTTCGAACACTAGTTCCCTTTTATGCAATGTTCTTGTGTTTGGATCCATCAGTTGATGTTGTCTTTTCTCTGTGTTCCCCTGTCTGTGTGTTTTGGCCTGTGGTTCTGTCCCCAGCTGTCCACTCCTGTGGCATCAGAAATGGAGGCTGTGAGCACGACTGCGTGCCGCTGTCCCCGGCCCACTTCCGGTGCCGCTGTAGGCACAACTACGAGCTGGATGCAGATGGAAAACACTGCAAGCGTGAGTTGCACCTTCTGGAGAAAGATGGCTTTTTTTTTGTTTTTTTTTTTTTTTTAAACACACCCAGTGTTACATATATCAGCTTTTTAGCGTGAAATCTACCTTGGAGGCAGGTGTTACATTGAAGTGAGCACCATTTCATCCTTTTTCTGGTTGACTAAGCTGACTTCATTGCTCAAGTGATGGGCCCAGTGTAGAGATCATGGAATTACAACTGCTTTCTCCAGCTTGAATGGAAACAACATGGTGCTACTATGGTTGTAGCATAGAGTTCCTGGAGTTGATGTGGTGTTTTTAGAGGCCAGTTTGTGTGTGAGGCCTGACAGAGTTCAAGTCAACGTTCCAGCTTCTGGAAAAATCACCTTTTTCTGTTTTCCTGATGGGAAGGAACTGTCATTTAGGAGGAGGTTGTCTAAGGGAACTTTACAGAATCTCCCTTTAGCGGTCCTTGGCTGATCCTCCTAGAAGCATGGTCTTTGTCTAGATGAGGAATGAGCACGCTCTCTGTGATGTGTCCCAGTGAACATGACCCACACTGTGCTGCTTAGGTTGCAGCCTTTTCTGTTATTTCCAGCAAACACCATAATAGCACTCCGAGTGCTCTGACCATGTTACCGACTCTATTGGGGGCACTGTGTTGGCCTGCCTCCAGCAACAGCAAGAAGGGGCTAAACATACCTGCTTATGGCCACAGTCTCAGGTTCCTCTGCAGCCCTGGGCCAAAATACCCCGGAGACCAGATATATCAGGCTGTTTTCCGGATCTGCTTATCGTGCCAGAGACCTGGGAGTGATTATTGTCATTATTCCAATTACCCTCATTCCCCTCGAAAGTCCTTTTTGGGACCGACTCTATACCATTATGATTTAGTCTTTTTGTTATTTCGTGCTGCCTTTTATACCTGCTGTATAAAAAAAAAAAAAAAAAAAAAGATTCTTATATATGCACATGTATGTACCAGTCACTCATTTACCTACATGCCCTTGTGTTTATGGCTGTGTGTTTGTTTACTTACTGCACTCTATACGTATGGTTTTCTGTTATTAGCAATTGCGGGGTCATTTTTGAGTGTTAGGCCTCAAAATGGTAGTTAAACCTGAAATATACGCATTTTGTGGGACGGTAAGAAAACGACTCACTTGAAAAGTTTCCCTGAGGTTTTTTTTTTTTTTTTGGTTCGTTTTGTATCCAGCATTTTCACGTGCGAGACGTGTGTTTTCGTTTACGTGTCGCGTATAAAGGAAGATCCTGCCTTGTATCTCGTGGCTGTGTTGCAGTGCGGAGCCCGTGCAGCATGAGGAACGGGGGCTGCATGCACAAATGCCAGAGTGATGGCGGCCAGGTCCGCTGCAGCTGCTGGACTGGCTACCAGCTGGCAGAAGATGGGAAAGCCTGTGTAGGTAGGTGCCCTGGGACGTGGCATGTGCCAAGAGTAGCGTTCCTTGCTGTTTCAAGTCCCTAATGCGTCTTGTCCTGTGGAATTATTCCGTTCACCCAGACATCGATGAGTGCCAGACGGGCCAGGCTGCCTGCTCCCACGGGTGTCTCAATACTGCTGGTTCCTTCACCTGCGTCTGCAATGCAGCCTATGAGCTGGGCGAGGACGGCAGACATTGCTACCGTGAGTCATTTTGTCCCTCTGTGTACCTTTTGCGATGTAACTGTATGTTGGTGGTGCAGTATTACACGTTGGACTGAGCGTTTGCACCGCAGCGTGGCAGGCTAAGCTGTGGACGACTTCGGCAGGAATCGAGATGGAGATTGTCAATAGCTGCGAGATGAACAACGGAGGCTGCTCTCATCACTGCCAGCATTCTACCAGTGGTCCTCTCTGCTCCTGTAACCATGGATACCGGCTGGGTGATGATCTCAAGACTTGCGTGGGTAAGCACAGAGAAGGCAAAGATGTTTGTGTCTACCAGCCCACGCTCACATTTTATACACGCGTATCGTACACGGCACTTGGAATAAACATTTTCGTCCTGCCTTTATGGTAAGCCAGGGAGATGTTAAAATAGCTGACGTGTGCCTCCCTGCGAAATGAAGCTAAACCAGGGCTGTTTCAGGTGCCAAGAATTTAATTACAGAAAAAACTCTGAGGGGTTTCCCCACGCTTCTGGGTCTGCCTGCTTAATGATCCAAATGGTCCTAAGGGAGGGTCCAGCCACACTGTAAATCTGTAACACTGAGCAGAGACACGTTAAACACCCTGCAGATTTATGGAGTGCATTTAGGGCCTGTCAGATTTTTGGCTTGCCTTTCCTAAAGGTGCTGAGCACTAAGCACACCCACACTGCTGTTGAGATTAACTTTCTGAAAAGGTTCACGTTCTGTTGCTATGGGGACTCGCATCACTGCTACTGTTGCCATAGGGATTCAGTTTTCCCTCGTTTCTATGCTTGTGTGTTTGCAGATATTGATGAATGTGCGGAAGGAGGCTCTTGTTGTGAACAGGACTGCAAGAACTATCCTGGAGGATACGAGTGCTACTGCGGCGCAGGATATCGCCTCAGCTCCCACGGATGCAGCTGTGACGGTAAATGTGACCATAGCCTTTACCTACAATCTCACGCCTGCTCCCTGAGGGACCTACCATGTGTGCTGCTTTTTGTTAACCTGTTATGCATTTTCCTAATAGCTTCAACACCAACTTAAATAAATTTCCATAATTACCGCACTATATGCTACCTTGGGGGGGAGGGTATACATGCTTTCTGACAGCTTTCTTAAGACCCATATCTAATGAATGATCAATCTGAGAGGAAAGCCATTATATAGAGGCCTGCTGCCACTACTGTCCTACCCTGTCAAACATGCTGCACAGTTGTTCTACCAGACCTCCCTGTTTTACCCAGAATAGTTGGATCTCAGTCTCATGTTGTAGTGCTGACAACCTTCTTGTGCTGCCCAAGATGTGGATGAGTGTCTCTTGGGCAACGAGCTCTGTGAGCACACCTGCCAGAACACTGTGGGGTCCTACCAGTGCTCTTGCCATCCAGGATACCGCCTGGGCGAGGATCGCAGCAGCTGCCTCTGTGAGTCCTGCAGTCCAGTCTTTAACCTATCTGGGCTTACTAGTTAACCCTTAAGCAGCAATGGTGATGGTGACCCTGCCCTACTCTCCAGATCTGGACAGGACTGTGGAGGTGCTGAGCATTGGTACACCCAAGGAGTGGCCCCATCCCCAGCTGACTGTGCTTCAGGAGGGTGAGCAGTCATTGGAGCACTATCACGACTACGAGTACGAACTGGGAGAGCTGCGTGCAGAGAGCACCTTGACGGAGAAGTTTGGTGAGTGGCTGGAAGTTAAGCGATCGACTCTTAACCTAGGCTGCGAAGGCTGAGGGATAAGTGCTTTGGGCTCTGTGGCTGCTGTGGTCTTTAATGTCTTTAATGACTCCTTTGTGCTCATTTGTCTTCATGTCTGCTGATCCACTGCAGTGTGCTTGAACAACACCTTTGGCCACGACTGCAGTCTGACCTGTGATGACTGCTCCAATGGGGCGACGTGTAGTCTGGGGCGTGACGGCTGTGACTGTCCTGATGGCTGGACAGGGGTCATCTGCAACCAGAGTGAGTCCTTGGTGCCACCCACTGCTGGTCCATTAATGTCTCCAGTGACTGTGAGGAGACTCATCGCTTTTGCGGTCATTATTTTTCATCTGTTTACCTACACAGAGATGTTCAGCAGCAGTCAAGTCCTTAGATATGCCCATTTAGTAAAGGGGCAAAAAAAGAATGTCATATCCCGGTTTGAACTCTCCTAAATGAACTTTTTTAAAACCGAAATTCGATTTAAGTTCTGAGGTACGTAAAGGAAAAATTCCATTTACGTACACTTGATCGTTTTCCAGCTGAACTGTGTAACTCGCCTGTAACATTTTATTGTGAAATGCGACAGTTGATTTTTGTCCTGCCTGTATTCTCCCTACTGAGAACCCAGAGCGCCTGCTTTCATACGTACGCACCGTTTACGTTCCGAAATCTCACCGTAACATCTGATCCAAGGGCACAAATCTTGAACGGCCCGCAGAGTTTGAATAGCAGGGATCTGCTTTGTGTCCAGTCAGCCGTGCGAAATGGGTCAGATGCCCGTTTTGATTTCTGTGCCAGTAGTGCTGAACCTCCATTGCTGTACCAAGCGAAGTGAGAGTGATGATGGCTTATTGGTTATATAAGCATTTTAATAATATCTCGGGAAATTAGGTGGGGTTTTTTGGGTGGAGGTTCTGAATAGATTAGTTTTTCCCATTTAAAACAAATAGGAAATGGGCTCCTTATTTACGTTTTCCTAGTTTAAGTCCAATTTTCGGGAATGGATTAGAAATGTTAACCAGGGTATGACTATACTTGGGGATACTGATATGCTCAGTGTTGATAAAGTCACTTGTTCTCTCAGCATGTCCTGAGGGCACCTTTGGGCAGAACTGCTCCTTCATCTGCAAGTGTAAAAATGGCGGCACGTGTGACCCTGTTAGTGGAACGTGCCGTTGCCCACCAGGTGTGAGCGGGGACATGTGTGAGGATGGTGAGTGACACTTGTCTGCAGGTAACATCTGTAGTATTAATCTGGCGTCTGGGAGTGGACACTGCTCTTTCAGGGCCAGTAAGGAAAGTGTTTTCTGTGAAATGTTATTAATAAGCTCAAATGCAAAAGCTTCAGTGGACTGAGTTTGAAGTGTTTAGCACAGCAGGACAATACAGTTCGAAATAATGTGAATTAGCTGCCAGACAAAGTAGAGCTGATTTGTCCACAGCGGTGGCAGAAGATACCCACCATGCTCTTTGTTGTTCTGCAGGCTGTCCCAAGGGCTTATATGGGAAGAACTGCAAGAAAAGGTGCAACTGCGCCAACAATGGCCACTGCCACCGCACCTACGGAGCCTGTCTGTGTGACGCAGGGCTGTATGGGCGCTTTTGTCACCTTCGTGAGTCTTGCCTCTAACCCTTTGTTTTGCCTCTTTAACCCTCTCTCTCTGACTTCTGGACAGTCCTGATTTTTTAGGTTGTCTCCTTTCTTTGACATTTTTAACTTGAATGACGTCATACTTACTGCAGGCTTTTTTTTGGGTCTGTTAAACAACCTTCAAAGTATTTTTTTTTTTTTCCAGCCCCCCCCCCCCCCCCCNTCTGGTAAAAAACCTTCCAATTTTTTTTTTTTTTTTCCCGCCCCCCCCCCCCCCCAGATAAGTTCCATTTCAATTTATTTTTAATATAAATTACACTTTGCTATAGGTTGCCTGTGTTCTCTTTGTTCCTCCCTCTGCTTGTGTAGCATGTCCGAAATGGACATTTGGACCGGGCTGTTCGGAGGAATGTCAGTGTGTCCAGGAGAACACTCTGGAGTGTCACCGGCGCTACGGAACCTGTGTCTGCAAGCCTGGTTACCAGGGTGACACCTGCAAAGAAGGTCAGCATAGGCCTCAGATGTCAAGAGCTGCACAGTTAACTTGAACTAACCCCGCTGCAGACCTGAACCTAAAAATCACGACTGAAGGCTTATTCTATAGGTCAGTTCTTTTCAGTTCTGGTGGTCAGGAGTAACTAAACACCAGAACTGAAGACAACTGATCTATACTCGTGATGCTGTGAAACTTAAGAGGCCACCTGCCTGAGAAGTTACAATGCAACTAGTGTTTCTGGTCAAAGAAATTTAGCTTTATATTCTGTCACGTTATAAAGTCTGTTTATTGCCTTGAAATTCCCCAGAATGCCCTGTGGGGTTCTATGGTTTGGGCTGCAAGGAGAGGTGTCAGTGCCCACTGGATACAACCTGTGATCACATGACCGGGAAGTGCCAGCATCGGTGCCCCGCGGGCCGGGAGGGCGCCGGCTGTGACAAAGGTGGGTCCAATGCCCCAACCCACCCCTTTAAGCACTGTTGCCCAGACCTGGCAAGAATCTCTCGTCTTCATACGAAAGATAAGCCCATCACTGTAGACGTACCACCTTTATTATCATTACATACTTTTCACCTCATAGTTATGCTTCGACCCAAGTGCCAGTGACCAGAGGGGCCGCGATCGTCATTTTTATCCTAAGCTGATCGTTTTTATCATCAAAAATTTTTTAACGCAACATTGAACTTCTACTACAGTAGAAATGACCTTTCCTTTACACTGGTACACGTGCCATAAATGATTAATTAGGATAAAGTAAATAAATATACCCTCTACCTTATGTCAGTTTCTTTCTTTACAGTTCCGAGCTGTCCGGTATGTGATCATCGGGTGATGTTTTGACTTGCCTCAGTTGTTGTTTTTTTTTTTTTTTTTTTTTTTTTTGCTCATCAATACAGTCCTCGCTGGGACAGTATGTTTCGCTGAGGAAACTGCTACCAGGGGGCCATAGAATAGGATATGTGACTTTAAGGGAGGGTTTGTGGCAGGGGGCCCTTGTGGGTCACTTACAGCCGGGCTGTGCCAAATTACTTAAAAAAAAAAAAAAAAAAAAAAGTTAAAAACAAGTGGTTTACACACTTGTGGCGTATGTTAAGGCCCTGGAGTTGAGCACTTAAAGTTGAAATGATGCTAATAACCATAAAGGCTGAATAGATTTATGTGAAATACTGCAAATAGTCTATCTTGGATGGTAGAAGCCTGCCAGTTAACTGTGAGCCTGATCGTGTTCGCATGTCAGCCGTGACACTGTGTCTGTTTATATTGGTAGTAATTCACTCACCTGTCTGTAGGAATGTCTGTATTTGGGTATCGGCAATGATCAATCTCCCTTTGACAGATTCGTCTAATGGTTGTAGTAAATAGAGCAGGACACAGCCAAACGGCAGTTGCGGCGCAAATGCATTGGTTATTGCCGTGCTCTGGAAATGCTGGCACTGTCCTTTATTCACTGGACGACAGGCCTTTTCCTACAGCGTTCTGTCCTTTGGCCCCTGTGTCCTGGGATGAAGATCATGTTTGTTTAATTTGTGGGTAGTGGTGGTTTGCGCCGGTTATCTGCTTTGGTTAATGGGAAACACTCTGGCGCTCAGAGGGGGCTGAACCGCCTGCCTGCTGGCCCACCGGGGAGCCGCTGTGCAGTCGGCCCCGTGTGTCAGTTGTCAGTCAGCGGCAGTGTTCAGCCAGGGGAGGAACATTCATCAAAATCCGTGCAGTTCCCCTGAGAACCTTGTGCTGTTTGTGCATTTTGTGGTACCGCTGTGGATCATCAGACCCCCATTTTACACTGAAGCGTTGACACCAGTCCTCTTGGGATTCTTAAGAGTTTGGTTTTAGGCAGTGAACAGAACTGAAGAAATACGTGAAATGCCACAAGGCTGGAATAACTGAAAAAGGCCACCGGAACATTAACCATTTGATGGAACGTGGCATTACATCAATATACAGATACGCGTAAAGTTAGTGTGTGTGAACTCCGAAACGGGGCCCCCTCTCTCAGTGGTTATTGTGAGTCTGTCCACAGTGCTATCTCTTTGCAGACTGCACAGATGGGAGGTTCGGGGTTGGGTGCAGCCAGCCCTGTGACTGTTCTGGGGCTCCCTGTGACAAAGTGACTGGAGGGTGTCTCTGCCCAGCTGGACTGACTGGAGAACACTGTGAAAGAGGTGTGGACTCTTGCATTAAATCTGAACCTAAATTTGTCTTCAGCCCCCACCGTAAGAGCATGTCCTGTTCAGCAACCTGCTTATTGACACCTAAGTGTCTGTGAAATGCATCCAGCGTGTTAGAGAGCATATGAGGTGCGATTCTGGGATGATTTTATTTAAAGGTTGATGTTTGTCACTCCGTTTCTCCTTCAGTCTCTTGCTCTCCTTGTCATTCTCTCTGTTCAGAGTGTGGTCCTGGGCGGTGGGGTCTAGGCTGCAGGGAGTTCTGTCCTGTGTGTGACAACGGAGGGGTTTGTGACAAACGTAATGGCACTTGCCTCTGTGCGCCTGGATACACGGGGAGACTGTGCCAGAGCGGTAGGTACCATCCTGCGAGTCTCTGTCCATATGCACTACACATGGCCTCGGAATAACATTCTATTACAGGTGCATATTTTCCTTCCTCTACTGTCATACTGCAGTAAAGATGTTACTATATGACTTTTTTTTTTTTAACATTAACTGGCTTGAAAATGGTAATATATAATTAGAAATGACTGGAGTCGACAGCTATGCTACCATATAGCTTCACAGTTCGGTTGTATGATGACTGTGTGTGTGTGTGTGTGTAGCTTGCCCAGCAGGGCGCTTTGGCCTGAGATGCCAACTGTGGTGCACGTGTGACAATGGCGGGTACTGCCACCCCGTCACGGGGCGCTGCACATGCCCCCCAGGCTGGACAGGCACAGACTGCAGTAGAGGTAAGTGTGCTGAATAGGTGTTAGTCCCTCTCTGAGTTGACATCCCAACATTTACCATTTTTGTGTGGGTGACTGAGTGACACCGTCAGCATGCTCACAGAGTAGATGGCGAGTTCACCACCCTGTCCTGTTGTCACCATGGCAGCCTGTGATGCAGGGCGCTGGGGGCCGAACTGCACCAACTTGTGTGACTGTGTGAGCGGCGACAGCAGCTGTGACGCGGCAACAGGGCGATGCAGCTGTGAGGCGGGATTCACTGGCACCCGCTGTGAGCAGAGTACGTTTGTCTGTGGGTCTCTTATAGGAATCCTATGTACTGCAAAGCATGCCCCCCCCCCACCGTGTGTTTAGGAGTGTCTCGTTTCTTGACCACCAGTCCCACAGGTTCACCTGCTCACTGGAGTCTGTGTTTCTGCCATAGAGTGTCCACTGGGCTCCTTTGGGCCAGGCTGTCAGCAAAAGTGTCACTGTGAGAATGAGGCGTCGTGTGACCACGTGAGCGGTGCCTGCACGTGCCTTGCTGGGTGGACTGGCGCTTTCTGTGAGAGACGTAAGAACGGCAGGGCTAATTCAGAAGATTATTAACTAACTGTGTGTGACAGGTTGTCCAGTCTGCAGTCTTGCGATCCATCTATGACCATGCTTGGCTCCTATAGTGTGTAATGAGTGTGGTGGCTGTTTTTGTGTCCTGCAGCCTGTCCACAGGGCTTCCATGGGCTGGATTGTCAGCAGAAGTGCTCCTGTGAGAACGGTGCCCAATGTGACCCCCTCACTGGAGACTGTTTGTGTTCTCCAGGCTGGTCCGGCCCACGATGCGACCAGAGTAAGTCGTCACATGCTCGCGCACGCCACGTTGTCCTCGCTGCATACAGATCCTTTTGAGGGGAAAAATAAGTCCCATGTCTGTGGAGAGCATCATTACATCCTTGTGTGCCAGTTACATTTATGTGGTTGGTTATGACATTGAATCACAGCCTCTTTGGGATTTGCCGCACCTGCTGCAAATGTGTTTCACAGTGCATATAAAGCATTCAAAGTCGCCGTAGGGGGCCGCACAGCGATCGGTTTGCCCGTCCCTTGTGAACACCTGGTTGTGCGGGTAATAATGCAGAACAGTCAGTTAATGTCTCTCTCCCTCTTGTCCTCAGTGTGCCCAGCCGGCTTCTATGGAAAGAACTGTAACCAGACGTGCGGGTGTCTCAATGGGGCCCGCTGCCACCCGGACAGCGGCCAGTGCCAGTGCACACCGGGCTGGACCGGCCCCAGCTGTCAACAGGGTGAGTTCCGAAAAGACTAAATGTACTCTTGAACACAACGGAACAATTTCCGTGCATCCGGTATTCGCAGGTTTGTGGGACAGTGCCCCGCTTGCTGGCGCTGTCTGTCCAGGAAAACGTAAAGCAGACTTTTGCATGAGGCTAGAAGATGAGGAATGCAGCCTAACTTTGTGATGGGCACTTCCCCCCCCCCCCCCCCCCCCCCCCCCCCCCCCCCCCCCCCCCCCCCCCCCCCCCCCCCCCCCCNGGGACTTCCCCCCCCCCCCCCCCCCGTGGCTTTGTCACCCAGCTTGTTCTGTGGGCTTCTACGGAGTTGACTGCCGCCAGCGCTGCCTGTGCCAGAACGGGGGCACGTGTGACCCGGTGAGTGGGCACTGCAGATGCCCGGAGGGGTGGACTGGGCCGGCCTGCGAGCAGGGTGAGTGGCATCAGGGATGCCTGAAAGGATCATCTGAGCGAGGGTGGGACTGACTTACTTGTGCGAGCCTTTCTCCAGCTGAATAACGTTTATCTTCTTAGAATGCGTGCGTGTGGGTGCTAATTTTTAAAATATAAGCTGCAAAAGAAATGGACAGAACAACTTTGTCAAATCATTGTATAATGATTGAAAATATAATATGTATCCTTTTGCATCTTCTAGCTGATGGACCTTTTCTATTATGAGATGCAGTGCTGTTTATCAAGGATTTTTTCCCCCCTCAGCAGTTACTTTACTCTCTGAGAGTCAGGACGGGCCCCCAGCAGAGTTGTACCTCACCACCCCATCATCCTTTTCTGGTTTTCTGGTCTATTCTGATGATGGTAGATGCCACAGTGGGCCACAGACCTGTCTCTCCGGTCAGCACTGTAGAATGTGCCACGAAAAGTCCGTTCTCTTCACGCCGTCTTCCTGGACCGCGTCACAGGAGGGGTGCCGAGGTAGACGTTGTAAACGTTCCTGGGAGCCACAGAGGTCTCCTTTAGATAATTTAATGTTTTCACTTGACTAGAAGACAGGAAGAGACCCAGATAGCTAGTACACAGTGGCTGTTAGGGGAGGGTTTAACTTTGCTGCTGTGTAAAAATGGCCTTTGAGAGGAAGCAGAAAGAGTGTCGGTGCCGCATTTGTTTCCAGTGCGCTGTGTGGATTGATCTGTACCACACGGGCATCTGATCGTGGCATTTCTCTCTCTGTCTGTCCCCCGAATGTTGACAGAATGTCCACAGGACAAGTTTGGGCTGGACTGCCAGCTCAGGTGTGAATGTAAGAATGGGGGACACTGTGAGCCGCAGAGTGGACGGTGTGTCTGCGGGGTTGGCTGGGTCGGGAAGTACTGTGACACAGGTGAGAGAACCAGCTCTGTGTCTCCTGGCCTCAGATCAGTGCTGTCTTACTCTTGGTGACGAAGACCGGTGGAGAGCAGTGGAATGTTATCCTGGAGCAGCCATGTTTCGATGTCGTACACATTTTTAAAAGCGCACCTTGTGGGAGGTTAACTGGTGAAAAGTTTCTCTGCACGTGGTGTTCACAGTGCCTTGCTTGTGTTGAATTCAACAGCGTGCAAACCAGGCTTTTTTGGACCTGGCTGTGAGGAAAGATGTGAGTGTGACCACGGCGCCTCCTGTCACCATGTCACAGGGGCCTGTCTGTGTACCCCAGGCTGGAGAGGTCCCCTGTGTGACAAAGGTTGGTTTGCTCACTCGAGTCAGGTCACAAAAAACATTTTGATTTGGGCAAAGGTAAGGATAAGAGAGATTTAATCGCCCGTTTCATACGTTCATAACACTAATACCATGACCAGTGAATGACCTTGAACAGGCCAAAAAAATGTAGGTTAACATTTGTGAAACTGCATTCCAAGGGGCAGTTGTTGTCATGCTTGCCCCCTGCAGACAGTAATCAGACTGTGTCCCTTTCCTGCTGTTTTCAGTCTGCTTGCCCGGGACGTACGGAGAAAACTGCACGCAGCGGTGCGGCTGTCCTCAGGGCTCAGCCTGTCACCATGTTACTGGGGCGTGTGGGTGTCCCCCTGGATTCACAGGGAATGGCTGTGAGCGCAGTGAGTAGCAGCCTGTCGTATGTGTGTGTTGTCACATTTCGTCCAGTTGAATTGCCCACCGTGATCTTCCCTTACACCTCTGCCGCCTGAAAGCCTGCTTGCCAGGTACCTACGGACTTAACTGCAACCAGGTGTGCCAGTGCTTTGCAGCCAATCAGCTGTGCCATCCTGTCACGGGGCTCTGCTATTGCGCACGTGGTTACCGTGGTGATAACTGTGAGCTCGGTGAGTTGGGAATTCTTTGCGGTCCTGCTGTGTATATGTGTTCTTCGCTGTGGAAACCCATGTGCCACTTATCTGTGGTAAGGTAAACGTGCTTGCCCTGTTTGGACCCTCAGAGTGTGGAGAAGGAACCTACGGACCCAACTGTGAACAACAGTGCCAGTGCTTGAATGGTGGCGTTTGCCATCCTGCCACAGGGGTTTGTGAGTGCCCCCCGGGGTACTTGGGACCCTACTGTAACATCAGTGAGTATAACTGCACTCGGTGGTTGCCATAAACACCGGTCATGTTTCAAATTCAATGGGTATCTCTCTCTCCACGAGACTGACTGGGAAGGCTGCTGTTTAACAGTCGGCACATGAAAGTGACATGGATGCATTGCTTTTCCCCCAGCATGTCCGGTGGGGCGCTTTGGGCAGGACTGTGCTGAGGTGGCCCTCTGTGGAGAGGGGACCAGGAACGACCCGGTCACAGGCAGATGTTTGTGCATCGCTGGGTGGAAGGGAGAAAACTGCAATCAAGGTGAAAAACCCATCCTCTGCTGTGTGTGGATAAACAACGATTTACTGGCCAGATAGTGTGTGTGTGTGTGTGTGTGTGTGTGTGTGTGTGTGTGTGTGTGTGTGTTTGAGTCCGGCACCGAGCGCACTGTGTGTGAACGTGTGGTCCCTCAGGCTGCGCTCAGGGCTGGTTTGGGGAGGACTGCGCTCAGCCCTGCAACTGTAGCAACGGAGCGCTGTGTGACCCGGTCTCTGGAGCCTGCAAATGTGGACTGGGCTGGACTGGAGCCCACTGTGAGATAGGTGAGAGAGACCGCGTGTGTGAAGTTGTCGTAAACTTTGGACTGATGTAGCTTTTACTCAAAAAAAAAAAAAAAAAAAAAGTACAGCATCAATACAATTTCAACGTTATGGGTTTTAGCTGGTCTTGTTTCTTGGCGTTTTCAGCAGAGTACAACGTTTGAAGTTTACGGTTAGAAACGGCAACTAGAGGAAACAGCAGGGCGCTACGGTGGCTCGGCATATAGCGCTGCTGCCCCACGCTGCCAGGGGTGTTTGGGTGTGGGTTCAAATCCGGCGCTCTGTGTGTTTGCTTATTCTTCCTGTCTCTGCGTGGGTTTCCTCCCACCGTCCAAAGACATGCTTTTTGGGTTAGCCGGCCACTGTAAAGCGTCTGTACCGCGTGCATGTGTGGCCACCCTGTGATGGACCCAGCGTCCTGTTCAGGGGTTGTGGCTGTGAACTGCTGGCGCCGTGAACAAGATGCAGTGGTTAATGATGATGGAACGACGGGTGCATTTGCACTGGATGTACGTTATTGGTAAACTGAAGCGCGTGCTGGGTGGTGTCAACTAGAGAAGTTGAGTAACTCTTGTCAGCAGTTCAAAGAGCTGCGACTGTAGGAAAATCTTAGTGGTCTGGCCCTGATCTGCTGTTTTTCACCGTCAGAATGTCCCCCGGGGAAATATGGCACTAACTGCTCAATGCCCTGTGATTGCCATAACAATGGCACGTGTGACAGAGTGACTGGTGTCTGCCGGTGCGAACGGGGATTCTACGGACAACTCTGTCAGCAAGGTAGGTACCTCGCGTGAAGCCGCGTGCACCTGCTGAACGACACTCCCTCACATGCCGCAGTTTCATCCTGCACGCCGTACTTGTAAAGGACACTTGTAGGTAAAATGCTGACAGTTCCAGCTGCTGTTGTACATTTATGAAAAGTAATGCTCTAGTAAGTGTAGATTGTGTGTATATAAAAAAAAATTGTGTACAAGCAGTCACTTTGGATAAAAGCATCTTCATTAATAAAGTGTATGTTTAGCCTGCTGGATAAGGGGGGCAAATGTTTGCTTATGTACGACAAAGGGAAGCCCTTGTTAATGTCTTCCACTGCCCTCCCTCACAGCATGTCCCCCTGGGTTCCATGGTCATCGCTGTCAACAACACTGTGACTGCAGCCACAGGGCCACCTGCCACCCCAGCACCGGTATCTGCACTTGTCCCCCAGGATACCAGGGTTCCCGCTGCGAGAGAGGTTTGTATGCATGCGGTCGCTCTGCTCCCCCTGTCCCCATCTACAGCAGACCCACCTTCACTTGTAACAATTATTCCTCCATCAACAGAAGTCACCTGACTCACCCCATACTTTGTCACCCAGTGTAATGTGTGGCAAACTGAACAGACCATTTGTTTGAAAGTGTTTCTTTAAATTTGTTCTTTCCTTTAATGCTTTATTTTTGTCTTTCCACATCTGTGTGCAATAGTGTGTATGCCAGGGAAATTTGGCAAGGACTGTGCTCAGTCATGTGACTGCAATGGCAACGTCCCATGTGACCCTATCAGTGGCAGGTGTCTGTGCCCTCCAGGGAAGACGGGAGCCAGGTGTGACATTGGTAAGGAGGGGTCCTGGGGGTTAAGGTGGGCTTCAGATTGTCTTCTCCACACCACACTCCAAAATTTGCAGAACAAGGAAAGCTTTCAGTGGCTTTTAAAGTGTTCATTCACTTGTCACCCGTTTTACTATCTGTTGTCATTATGTAGTTAATGCTCCATTACTACAGCGTGCGTGCGTGTGTGTGTGTGCGTGTGCGCACGCTGTCTGGAATTTTTATGTGCATGGAAGTGGGCAGTAACACGTTACTTTTATTCTGTTACTAACTTTTTTGACAAAAATATGCGTTTTAGAATTTGCCACTGCTACTTCTTGCTTTATCCTAGGTACGTTAGTAAGGAAAAAATGTACTTTTACGTCGTCACCATCTTGTTACTGTTTTTTGCGAGGAAAATTGATTTGTTCCGAGTTTCTCTGAGAAACTCCAATTAACTTCCCCAAAATACTGATAACACTAAAATACTTACGTCAGTGTGATAAACACACATTTGCCACTTGTGCATGTTTACCTCATTTAACTGATGTTTATATGTAGTTAATAGTAGTATCAAACATTGCTGCTGCTACTAAGGGACAAAACTGAACAAACATTTTAATAGTCAAGTTTAAATAAAAGAAAAAAACATGCACAAAATACGTTGAGCTGCTTCGTGCCAAGAAGTATTGTATCCTGGGAAAAGCAGCTGTGATCGTGTGCGGCTGGTACAGAAAAGTGAAGTTAAAACGAACTGGTGGTCTCTTTAAGACATGTAAATATCTTGGTCAGTTGTGCTCGTATGAACTTCTGCTGAGCATTTTGTCATTTTCTTACGTCTGCATTACTTAATAGTGGTATAAGAATACAAAAAAAGTTCTGACTCCACCTCTTGTGTTCAAAGACACTGCACAAGCAATAAACTTGGTTTTGTTCGAAACATCTACTCACCTTTGTAACAGTCACAGCAGACTGGCCAGCACGATACCTGCTGTATGTGGGTGTTGTACTGCACAAGTTACAAGCTGATATTGGAGAAAAGATGGGGGGGGGGGGAGCATAAATATTTTTTCCATTAGAAATAATGGAAAGAGCTATCAGTTTATGCAGGAAAGACTACTCAGTTGTCTGCTATTGCAATTATTTTATATGTGTTATCAATCCCTGGGCTATTCTTGATGACTTTGCTGACTGTTACCATTACCTTACTGGTGCTGATCTGTCCCACCTGTCTCTTCTCAGACTGCAGGAGGAAGCACTATGGGCCAGACTGCATGTACACCTGTGAATGTGCACACAGGGCACCGTGTAACCCTCGCAATGGCCGCTGCACCTGTTTCAGTGGCTGGATTGGCGTTAAATGCCATGAAGGTAACGACTCAATCCTAAGACAAGGAAAACAGCTTAAAACATTTCACATATTCCTGCCCAGGAATTTTAATATAAACTATGGATTTCAATGTCAAAACTAAACTTTGAACTGTACACCACGTTACTATCCGCAGTTGGACCTCCAAATCTATCCCGCAGCAGTGGAGTAGAGGAGCAGTCACATACGGACAACACTGTATAGCACTCTGGCTGAGAGACCACAGACACACGTATGGGGGACGATTATGTGAAGCCACACTGTGACTCTGGTGGCTCCTGTTTACTGATGAGCATCTCCAAAGCTAATCGGGAAAACTGTGAGTTACGACCTTCCTTGAGCTTTCGTGAATGTGGGCACCTCGACTGGGCAACGTGGACCTTCTGCCATCTGCATACACATCAGCCCCACTCCTGGAGGCAGGAAAGGACTGTGTGCCTGTTTACTTTAATGTGTTTAACTAGCCCTTTGGTCTCTGTTGTCCTCCTGCATAATGCAAAGCTAGCAATGCAGTCCATGTAGTAGCTGTAAAATGTCATGTCTTTATAACAGCAACTGTGAGTGTAAACAGTGTACAAGTGTATATACAGTATAGTACAAATGCTGCTGGGCAGGCAGAAGGGCTACACCCTACCTTGAACAAATAAAATGTTTAGCTGTCTTGGCCTCAGAGAGGTGGTGGAGGGAAAAACTTCTGACAACCATGGTCACGGTCCACATGATAGTTTTGTTGAAGATGTTTGTGTAGAAAGGTGCCAGTCCACCTCGTTCAGTACTGTCCCACAGGGCAACAAGTGTCACCAAAAATCAATCCATCAGGAACATGTACAGCTATACTTGTATTCAAAATGGTACCTCAAAAGGGCATCAGTAAACACTCAATTCTACAGGTAAGTACCTGTCAGTCACTGGAGAGATCCAGTCACCAGTGCCTGTTTGCTGTGCTCTGAAAAAACTTCTTATATTATCATTATCAACAACCAACCCTAGTAACCAGGGAACAGGCTTTACACAATTTAAGTATGGTGCTGTATTGTCTTCAGTGGATTTTTGGCACTGAGGTACACGATACATCCCGCACAATGATACTGTGCTCTGTTAACATTCAACATGTTTAAAACGGGTTTCCTGAAGGATGTCTAATGTGCACGTTCAGTAACAAGGCAATTTTTCTTCTATGCTACTAAAATAGCAGGGGAAAAATGGTTAGTGAGAATTTTGTGCTCAGAAAGATCTGCTGTCATTGTTTCCAATGGCAATTCCCTCATTCCAGGTTGTGAAAACTCAAATAAATATGTACTTACTCTAAGCTGTAAGGGCTGGCAACTTCTCCCTTGTCTTTGTACTTTGAACCAAATTATTAATTTTGTTGGTTATTGCTCCTAAGCACCAGGCAATGTGTGAAATGCACTGTCTTGCACATCTGACCTGCAGAAACAAAAACAATGTAATACAGGATTGATTTCATAATGCCTTTTTAATTGTCATTTCATAAATACCGAAGCTGTACATATTGTCTAAATTCAAATCCAAGCACAATGCAGTTAGCAATGCCTGCCAATGAAAATCATAAAAAAAAGCTGAATACAACCATTGATATATACAACGGTCAAACTATATATATATATATATATATATATATATATACACACACAAGAATTTGACTTGCCATCATATCCATAGGAAGTAGCAATTTTATCTCCAGTGTTTTTTTTTTTTTTAATAGCCTCAAGCATCAACAGTACAAATAATTAAATTGTCATTTCATCGGCAACATTTCAACAAAAAAAAAAAAAAAAATTCTTTCACTTGCTTCCAGCACAGCCTGAATATGTAAAATTTCTTGGTGAAATGCATACCCTTATAGGCTTGATCTACAGTACTGATCTTATTGATGTGCATAACTATGACAGGTACTAAAGCTGCACTGTGACTCCTGTGGGAGAACCCCACCCGCACAGGCCACTACACACTCTTGGAGAGGACAGGGACTCTACCAGAGTAACAAAGACCAAAACTTACTTAACTTAAAAGCAACACTGAGGCTTAGACTCTCTCAGTACAGCTGCACCAGCGTTGGACACTAACTAGACTGAACGCTCCGCAGGATTTCCTACTTCTGTGCATCTTCACTTTTGTTAGAGAACTAATACAATAACTATTTCTGTACAGAGGCTGAACTACAGTTGACCCTGATCTGCTGTGAGGAAGGCCATCAGTCTACCTCTAAACCAACACATGGGACCCTTATCCAGATGCTCAAGCATAATTTGTCACAGCTTTTGATGTACACACAACCCATAGCAGTAAAGGTGACCAGGCTACTGTCAAACACACCCCGATGCTGGACAGAGAGCTAACATACTACACGGCTAGGAGAAAATCATAGGGACGTGGCAGACAGTAACCTATGTGGTCATTTTTTTTGTCTTGCTCTTTCTTTTTGCAACAAAGTTGAAAACTGAAAAGTTGGTGACACATGGGTAACACACAACCGTAATACTGCATCACTCATGTCTACTACAAGAATGCTGACTTGGCTTGTACGTAAGTGCTTATTTTAGCCAGTAAACCCCACACTGACTCCGTGTTAAAGGCCTCGTTTCTTTAAATTGCTATATTTTGAATCGAAATCATAACTGTGACACACGTGATGCCTCAAGCAAAGCTCAGTGACACACGGTGACAGAATGATTGTTCATGATTGACTGCGATATTCGTACAATATACTCCCACTGACTGACTGACATACATATACATACATACACACTGGCAACTTAGGATAAATCTACAATCAAGAAATAGAGCAGATTTCTTTGGGACCTTTTCACTTCAATTACTAAACACTTCCCTGACCTTTCTGAAGGGGCAATGAGTAAGACATCCCTGTTTACAGGTCTCCTAGACTTCAGCAATGGTAAAAGCGTAATAAAGGTCTTTGTCGTGCAAAGTTGTAAAGTAACAAGAGCAGCATGTTATACACATTTTATGCATATTTAAGAATTTATTTACATGGACTCAGGAACACACCTGAAAGTAAAGGGTATTTGCTGACGCGTTCATTCGATAGAAACATGGGTCCAAGGAAAGAGCACATAACCGCGTGTGAGCACCGACAGGCTTCTGGGTACACAGGCCTCGTGGTACTTGTGCTAGTCACCACACCCAGGTCCTGTACCCCCCCCCCCCCCCCCCCCCCCCCCCCCCCCCCCCCCCCCCCCCCCCCCCCCCCNCCCCACCCAGGGCCCGTACCCCCCCCCCCCCCCCCACACACACACTACCCACATTTGCAAACAAACACCCTCAATGATGCACTCCCTTAAATAATTCAGTCCGTCTGATTCAGTTTAAATATTCTAGGAGGATTAGTGCGCACCGTCATTGGGTTTATACTGATTATAGTCAATGGTAACAGGCAAATATGAACGGGGGGAAACACGATTTCTTAATTTACATTTGTTGTTTTCTAACTGAATAACTTACAGACAACATACTTATTTTCATAGATACCTCATGCATAGAGCAGCCGTCATACCACCTTATATGTTTAATGAATACATTTAATGCTTTTTAATCACGCAAGACTGACCGACTCCAAACTAAACATGCTCTACATTCGACGTATTATTGGAAGAATTTCTCCCTGTTTTATTAATTAACGTTATTTACAAGTTACATGACTGATATGTTTTTGTACGCAACTGAGTTATTTTAACAGCCAGGAGACCTAGGACTTACAATGATGTCAGTGTCTCTTACCCAGAGGGGGGAGACAGAGTACCACACAAGGTTATTTCTTGCCTGTGGAGAGCCAAGACAGATGGGGGAGACACTGCAACAACAAATAATTCCAGAACACAAAAAAAGTAGAAGACAGCGTGGACGCGTTGAAGGCCAGGAATACGTCTGCCTCCTGCTCCACCACCGATCAGCACCCCCAACCACGTTTGCCTTAAACTCCACTTAACCTAATTTACGTACAACTATTACTTAACATAGAACTCATGTAAACAGCACTACTTAAATGTCAACATTATGTCACAGAACAGAGGTGAGTTGCACGTGAATGTAGAAACACGAGCTCAGCACAATTTCTTTCAGAGGTTTCCTAAAGGTAAAAAGAGACCTGACACACTGAAGATAGCACACCCCGTACAGAGGACACAGAACACGAATATCTGAGAAGTTGAACGGTTCCCCAGTTATGCACCTGCTCCTGTGTCACTACGCCTAAACGGACTGGCTGATCTCCCCTCTCCCCTGACTGACACAGCATGACCGTACCCTGTTCGCAAAGCACACGGCCCTCTGGCAACTCCTCCAAAGAGCAGAAAACACTCTTCTGGCACTGGTGTCTGTTAGAACTCCAAGAGCCTGTACACCAACACAACACAAAGCGCAAAACAAACACACTGAGCAGCAGGGTCTGGGGATAAATGCTTTGGTGAAATTACAAAGGGCCATGTCACATTTGAGGATATAAGTAGACACGGTCTTGTTCGGAGATAAGTGCAAATTACAACAAAAACTAGTCAGTTTGTGTACATTTGAGGGTGTGCTGGGTGTGCCAAGTGTGTATTTCACAGCCATCAACCTGTGGGGTCATGGGGGGACTGTATACTGTAATATTCACCGAGACGGAGGGTCAGACAGCCACGATACCGACTGATCGCAAGACCAGGTCCAAAGACAGCTGGAATGGAAGACTCAAATCACTTAAATGTGCAATCAGACCTTGACAACTTTCATGTTAATAAGAAAAAATATGCATCTTTTGAAAACAGCAATTGTTTTATGATTTACTATTCCTAAAATATAGCAGAATGCATTTTATATATAATATATATATTTATATAAATAAATACATGTATGTATACTTTTATAGCTATCAGCATGAAACCAGATCCAAAATACAAGTGAATAAACCACAGTAATATAAAGAAACATTAAACGGACAGTACATGCCGGGAAATAAATAACTCACCCTCTTTCAGCAAATGGGAGACGTCACTGAAAGAGACCTCAGTATCTTTGGCTTGAGCCATGTGACCGCTGGCTCCTGTGTACAGTAATGATACAGTAATAACAGAATTACAACGAACACGTTCTCCTGCATGCACACACGCTCTCCGTGCTCCCACAGCCGAGCTTCTCTCCCATTAAGCAACGCTCTGCTAGGCTTGAAGCGACACCGTTCACAAATCTGCGCTCGGGTAGATCAGGAGTAGATGTAAGAGACAGTCTGTACAGAGAGGGCAGCCACTGATGTCACCATCATTTTTGCTCCCACAGGCCTGCAGGTGATGTCAGTGACAGAAAGGCAATGCAAACTCAGAACTCCAACTCTCTCAAGAAGCTTAACATGCCCCTTGGAGAACTTATTTTGGCAATTTGCAATGTGCTTTGAAAAGGACAAAATATGACTCAATTTTCATATGATTAACCTAAATATAGGTCCCAGTTTTTGACTTTTAAAGTACAGAATTTCAGTTTGGAGTGGATTTTTTGGTGAGCACTTTTCAACATTTCTTTTAAAAAGAAAGAAAACTGGCTTTGCTTCTTAGCAACAGTGTGAAGTGGGGCTGATCTTTAGTGAGAAATGTTCATTTGGCAGATTTGATCTGCCAAAACCAAAAAAGATTTAAAACCTACACATAAATTACTTATAGACATTTCTTACAGGATACATCATAACACACATAACAGTGTTTTGTTATTACAGAGTTGGCCTTGTGTGGTGGCATAAAACAGTGTTGAGATGAGGTCTTTTCACACACACACACACACACACACAAAAACAGTATCGAATAGCTGCTTTTGCAGCTTGTTTCAGGTACATTAGAAGAAGTGAACATTACCCTGGACTGAGGTTAAGGCCTCCACGTGGCCTGTTGATGTCCCATAACAGCACTAGTGAAAGGACTGTCCATGAGGTACATACACCAAGAGAATAGGTCACACAGGCAGTCCAGGTTTGGTCTTTGATCATTATTACATTTGGACAAAAGGATTGGATGAACACAACGTTCACAAAACTTCTTTGTTCAGACTGATTCACTTGGGAGGAAGGCAGAACTCTGATACTCAGACAAACACCTAAACAGTTGTTCATGACAATGACATTAGTGAGAAAAGTGCATTTCTCTCAGAACCAACCAAACATGAAGAAGTGCCTATAATACAAGTGCAACAATTTGTATTTTATGTACCTATATTGACCTAAGTTCTTTTTTATGCATACAATTGTTTTAAAAAAGGCCAGAAAAAAAACGTTAAAAAAAAAATCAAAAAGGATATTTTGACTGCCAAGCAAGCGTGTGCTTTTTTTGTATTTCTCTTCTATGATTCCAAATACATTTTCAGCTGAAATTGAAAGATGTATCTATGAGCTCCCATGCTTGGACCCTCCTCACAGCCCCCGGTGGCTGGGACTCGTCTGGCAGCAACGGCTCTGAACGACTTCCCCCCCCCCAAGGGCCGAGGCTATGTGGGTCTTGTGCGCCGGTCTGTCATTCAGTAAAAGCTCAAGCAAAGAGAGGGGACAGGTTGGGTGTCGCGCAGAGCGAGTGCGTTGGCCAATTAGGAGCGATAGTCCTTTTTACTGTAGGGCTTGTTTCCCAGGATGCTGTCCACCTCGTGCACGATGGATGACGATAGCTTCGGTAGAACCTGTGCAAAAATAAACAAATATTATAGAAATGGAAAAAAAAAAAAAAAAAAAAAAAAAGGAATTGTACTCATCCGATCAAAAATTTAAAGANTTTAAAAAAAAAAAAAAAAATTTAAGAAAAGGAAAAAAAAAAAAAAAAAAAAAAAAATCACTCCAGAGTCCTGTCCTGAGGTCATAAAACCTCTGCCCCCCCATCCCCTGGCCAGCTGAAACTCTGACTGTTAGCTGTAGTTATGAACTGTCACAGGTTATTTCTGACCAACAGTTCAAAGACACGCACCACTTTATTTATAAGCATAACTGTACAAGGCATGGCTGCTGGGAGCCCATACACCACTCACAGCTCACAACTGAAACCTCTGACCATTATTATACAGCACATACACAGACTGCTGTGAAAATTGTGGCAAACAATGGAGGGGGTGAAGAGGGGGGTAAAATGTACAAAAACTGGGAGACATTTTCTAAATAAAGAGATTAATTTAAAATGGTGTTTGTTTTTTGAAGGATAATTTAGAAGCTTTATATATACAGTATATTCACATATGCACACACACAAAGGACACATACCAATCCAGGCAGTGATCCCTGGTGCAATGGCCTCACCTGTATTGCTCCTATGTTCTCCATCAGCTGGTCTGTGTTGGAGGCACCCAACAGTACAGAGCTCACCCCTTCATTCCTTAGGCACCATGCTGCAGGGGGGGGGGGGGGGGGCATAGAAATGTTCCCTTGGGAATAACTTTGCCCCAACCCCCCCACACCTCCACGGGGGGGGGGGGGGGGGGGGNCCATGCTGCAGGGGGGGGGGGGGAGTGCATAGCAATGTTACCTTAGGTATAACCTTGCCCCCAACCCCCCACACCTCCACGCGGGGGCGGGGGAGGGGGGGCAATAAACAACCCAGAGGAGAAAAAAGGTGCCCGACTTTATGGTGGCTATCACACAACAACTATATCACGGCATCCATTAAAACTGTCATTTCCCACCAAATAGAAGAGACCCATGGAGAGGCAGGCTGTAGGAACCTGTCCCCTCTTCTTGCTCTTCCAGGAAGATTACGGACAGGGAGACGGAAGGCGTGGAAAGCACATCTCAGGCCAGGAAGGAAGGAAATCAACATGACCACACATACTGGTGTTCTGGAGGACAGCCTCGTTGGCATGGAAACAGCACCCACAAAAGACCCATCCGGACAGACAGGATGGACTATGTGGAGATTTGGACCTTTCTCCCATCACTTTGCCAAGTGGCATGAATGCTTTGCAGGGGCCATCTGTAGTGATGAAGGTTGGACTGTGTGTTTTTGTGTGTGGAGGTGGTGACACTTTATGTTAGGAACAGCATAGATGTACCAGTATCTTTGTTTCCAGGTGACTGTGACTTGAACCTTTGTCTGCACACTCAAGTGACTGGGCCCTTACCAAATTCACAGCCTGTGAAATTTCCACCTTCTGTAACATACACAAATATACGCACACACTCGCATACAATCATGCCCTGGTTTACAAGAATTTGCATTTCAAGATGGATAAATTAATCATAAATTATGGAGCTACATTCTGCACTTAAAAAAAGTGCAGTGTATATATGCAGAATAATATGAAAAGATCAGGCAAGCCATGTCAGAGCCACCACATTTCACATATATTGTGTGAAGCACTCAAAGTGACAGATTTGCCTTGCATTTTAATCTATACATTCAAAAGCATGTTTATAACTACAGTATAGTTTTTGTAATAAATGATTATATTACAGGTTTATCTATTTGATATTTAGTCAGTCAATACAATAATTATGGTTTTTATTCATGTTCAGAATTACTTATTTTTCTCACAAAGGTTATGTAGCACAAGAAAACCAGGGAGAAACAGCATGTCTACAAAAACACAGGGCAGTAATGAGCAAAACAACCCGAGCGAACATTGGCACGTGAGCAACGTATTACTTCATCCGAGTGTCAGCGCGAAGGCCGGTTGAACTCGACAAGTGGAGATAAATGATGAGTACATCTGACAGCGATCATGCTGAGCTTTGTGTTTTTTAACACTCCTTTTAATAGTTGCTACTTCACCTGACTTTTGCACTGTTTCCTCTAACCGGGATATTTGTTTTTTTCTGTTTTGCTATTAGAAATCTCCCGGAACAGTTGTCTGTAGCAGAACACTTTCACCAGCTTTCACCATCAAATCTGTGCCAGTGTCTGCCTGCCAACAGGGAGATTGCCTGCTTTGCTTCAGCATACTTTAGGAAATGGCCTTACAGTCTTACAAGCCCTACAGGGTAATGAAAGTAAATACTGCCTTGTTAAGGTGTGTTAAAAAAATAACCAGTGACAAGCACTGAGGTAAGTTTGCCTTTGTTTATATAATCAGCTGATTTTGTATATTTAGGCAAAATTGGGTGATTTTTCACTCCCTGGTCTAGATTATAATTTCTGTCCTGTTAAATTAAGGGTAATTTACACCCCAGTTTATGAAAACTGGATCTATAAGAAATTCTCAGGAACATGTTACGCTGGGGTATGGGTGTTTCCACGTATTCATGAATTCAGGAAGCTATGGCATTAAGGAATTGTAGTACCTAGCACACATTTTTAGCACTTGTAGGTTATGGACATTTAGGCTTTTCTTTAAAATCCACATTCTGATGCAGCAACAGTTGAGATCAAGCAACTAACCTATTAACCTCCTTGGCATGTTAAATTAACCAATCCCAAAAGTTAAAAAAAAAAAAAGGTTAGGGAACATTATAAATTACAAAAATTTTCTTAGACTTTGGAAAGTATGTCCTTTTTGCAATAGCTGAATAATTTTTAAAAAAAGTCATTCTTACAAGAGAAATAGAAAATAAGCATTTACTTATTTCACAATAATAAAGACTGCAGTAAATCCTCAAATAATCAATTAAGTTTAAATCACACCACTCATTCAGCGCTTTGGCTCTCATTTTAGGTCTTTTAATTAAAAGCTCAGTTAAATATATCTGTGGAGGCAGAGATGACCATCTCAATATGGACAGGCGAGTTCTGCCCGGAGATATGTTATGATAGCCAGCCCAAGGGCAAGATGCCTTATACAGAAGTAGAGTAGGTATGCTTAGAGTGGTAATAATGTTACAAATAAATTCCTGTTTCCTTTTGTTTTGATCTTGGTGATGTATTATGACTGATTTGAAATTCTATTATTCTTAATTTCCGTGAAAGTATGAATACTACAAAACCCAAGCCTATGAATTTCAAATTGCCACAAGGTTAGTAGGGCTTTATCAATGATGTACTGCCACAAAAAAAAAAAAAAAAAAATCACTAATGTACTCACTCTGGACTGAACAAATACATCACTTGCAACCCCCAGCTGTCGGAAGTGTCCTTTACATATCCATCTTATGTGACTTATCATGTCACCTGACCACGGAACCAAGGTTAGTGACTGGTTAAACATCTCATTTTTAATGCATCTCATTCTTTGGACCATCTGTTCTATTGCTTCTCACAGGGTACTCAAAGGCTGACTACTGGGTTTCGCCAGCATTAATACTCTTTTCTGGTTACCCGTTAATGTTCTGTTAATGAGGTGTGAATCATCATATGCGCTGCGTTACTGACATGGTGAAAATGACTGAGTGGAAACCTTACAGTTTATCTCCACTCAGATAACTTTTTCAGCAAACAATAAGGGTTTATATCTCTCCCGGACACAGAATCTGTCCTTCCCCACATTTCATTTCCCCTCCATTTGTGAATCAGCACGTGATGCTTTGTGTCCTGCTTGCCAAAATAATAATGATACTGGAAACTGGGTTTTAGGAAAGACGAGACCCGTCGAAGGTGTACAGAACCCCATGCCCCGTGTCCTTCGTGAGGGCAGGTGGAAGTCATGCTCAGGACCAAGTGACTCATCCCACTGCCACCCTTCACCTTGCTTCACAAGCTGGGTTCTCAAGTCACGGGACAGGGGCCAAGCCAGTGCTACACAGGACACGTGACTCACATATTAAATCACTGTTTGTTTCTGCCCACTCAACTGCCACTGAAAACAAAAACACCTATTCCTAAGCAGTCATCCCATCAGTGTACAAAAAGCAGGCTTTCCCCCCCCCGGTTTTACTGCACAGTGACGTCAGAGAAACTCATCAAACCTACAACAGCAAGTGCCAGAAGCCAACAACCCCACTTTGTTCACTGAACATCTGAGACAGACAGACAAAACAGACAGCCAACGGCAGAACAAGTTGACCATGACAATGTAACTCACTGTAGGGGACAAAGCCCTACGAACGCGCAAGAGACAGATGGACGGACGGACGGACGAACAGACAGACAGAAAGAGAGAGAGCAGCAGTGTGGCGCATACCAATGGCGAGCTGCGGCAGAGTGCAGCCCAGCCGCTCTGCGATTGCCTGCAGCTCTTTCAGCTTCGCCTGCTGGCGCCGGCCCTCCTCGCTCAGGATCTTGTCCTTCAACCACTGGTAGCCCTGTTGACACACAGCACACGTGCTCAAAAACAGGGCCCTCATGCTGGTGCTCTGCGGTGGGGTGTGGGAAGGGCTCAAGGAGGCAGCCTCCTGGTCACGGCCAGGGCCCACCACACCTGTACCAGAGCACCGCACCGAGCGGGGCTCTGTTTTCAAACACGCGATGGCTTCCTCCTCCTCCTCCTCCTCCTCACCTTCAACAAGCATTGTACTCACTCATCAGCGTGAACTGATTTTCAGTGGAACAGCACATGCACATATGCTGCAATTAATCTGTGGGCGGACTATATAACATGAGCGTCTCTAAAGTGTTGTATAATGGCGCGGGTTAAGTACAGCTACACGACTGCTTCACAGTGCAATATTTGTATCCGTTTTAAATAGAACAACATACTGATTAAGAGCACTAAAATTCCAAATACGTTACTGTGGACTTTTAGTTTAACATTAAACCAACCAAAATGCAAACTCAACTTGAATACAGTCAAATCACTGCATAGAGATTCTTGTATATGTACAACTCATTCAACATGCATTATTACTATGTAATACAATGTACAGTTACAACACAGTTGTAACAAATGTCCACTTTGCCATGTTTTATATTTAGAAGTTAGCTCACTGTATTAACAACTTGTGTTTGTACCAAGTCAAGATGAACCTTTCAGACCTATAATCTATCAAACACTGAAACTGTTCCGTAACTGTAGGCAGAGAACTTTTCTCTTCGTGATCTAAAACAGCACTCCTTACTATTGATGGCAAAAGAATGCTAAGAATAAAACTGCGTTTCATTCTCCAATCAGGGACAACTCTGCATCGACTCTATCAGTCTATTGAAGTAGGACACCAGACACACAGAACACCACAGCAGAAATTCAAGTGATGGTTCCCAGAGAAGAAACTGTTATACTTTGTGCCTGTGTGTGTGTGTGTGTGTGTGTGTGTGTGTGTGCGCGCACGCATGCAAGCGTACGTGCATGTTATTGTATGGGGGATCTTCAAGAGTTTAAATGATGAAAATTGAAAGACACAGAGACGTCCAAGATGTCAAACAGAAGAGCTGTTAGGACAGTCAGGAAAATGGACCACAATTAAGAACAGGATGGGAGACACTGGGACCCAGTGGTACCTTAAGGGAGGCCCGTGAGTAGAGAGGCACCCCACTGTCATATTTCCCTGAGATGATCCCGCAAGCCAGCGGGGACCATGTCATTGCACCCACACCTGACAAGAAAAAGAACATTGTGCATATTTTTCAGCCCTGTATCATGAAGAACACCAAGTCTTCCTGGCTTACAGATAGCAATGCACTACTCACCAATCTTGTGGAATAGCTCTGGCAGCTGTACCTCCACCTTCTCTCTTTGGAACATGTGGTACTCTGCCTGCTCACAGATCGGGGGGATCTGGTTGAACTGTCGTGCTACAGAATAGGCCTCCTGCAGGATGAGCCAAGAACAGTAGCATTGAGTACTGAATGCACCAATGCCATAATACTGGTATTCATGTGGGAATCAACTGTTAACTCATTGATGTATTCCAGTACTTAGAATTTTCTCACTGCACCTTAAATATTATTCAACTGAATTCAAGTTATTTCTATACAAAGAGCAACAAATGAACTTATAAGGAATAATCCTTGAATAAGATGTTCAAGTTAGCTCAACTTAACCCACACACACACACACACACACACACACACACACACACAAAACAACAAAATTCATAAGCAGGGGAATATGGCTTACCATGATCTCCATAGGACTCCACCGAGACGTCCCCCAATACATGGCCATTCCCTGATTGATCACGTGGGTCATAGCTCGTACAGTCTCTGAAAATCAAATTAGAAATCAGAGAATGGATGAAGATCTGCACATCTGACTAATGCAGGGCTACAACATCAGAAAGGAGAGGCACCAGAAGTAAGATACAGAAAGATAGCAGGTGAGACTGGTGAGAGTAATAAATGGAACCCTTGTGATAAGGGTAAAGTAGGATATTAAAAAATAAAGCTTATCCATTTGTACAAGACACAAAAGATGATATCCTGTGAGGACTGTGACTGCAGACACACACAAACACACGAAAAAAAAAAACACAAGTAGCTATGACTACTGTTTCCAGAGCCACAAAAACACACACTCGCACACATACACACACAAAGTTTTCACTGGTTATGTCCATTTGTCAGGGGATAATGTAAGGGGCTAATTTTACTAGAGCAGCATTATTTTCTCCTTCACTAAGTAAATACTGCATAGAAGAAAGAATTCACAGCTAAAGCTGTCAAATGCTATTTATCAAAACACCAAAACTGCTATAAAAGCTTTGGCCTCAGGTATGAAAATATTACCCTGTAAAATGGAATAACTGCGCTCACTTGATCCATCTTTCTTTACATATATTGTACCATTCCAACCACACTGCTGCTCTGAACCCATGGCCAAAATGAGCTGAAAACCAAGTTGTAGGTTTAGTTAACACATCTGAAGCTACCATGCTGAGGTGCTCTGGGGCACCAGTAAAGAATGGGTAGACTTTGTTTCCTGGTGCATAGTCACATTGGGAAGGATCCATCAGCACATCAAGACCACTTTGAAATGGAAATTAGCAAGAGCAGTACAAACAGCCAGTCATTTATAAAAATAGTTGCTTTCAAAGCGCAGCAAACTTAATATGTACAAATGTTCACGTCCACACCCAAAAGCAGATCGATACTTACTTGAAAAAACTGTTTTTTAATGACAAACCACAGAACTACCATGCAAAGCAACCATTTGAGAAAATGTGCTTGTTTTTTTAAGCAACAAAATCACATAATCCATCCTTGATTATTTATTTCAAGTTGAACCAGTCAGTGGACCAAAAAAAAAAAAAAAAATGTACCTACATGCTGATGGCAGGGACCTGCTGATGCCATATTCTACGGCAAGCACTAGAAGCAGAGTCTTTCTGCCAGTGCTGCAAGTGGGCCCAGACACAGCTCCACTAACAGTACTGGTGGAGATGCAGGATAAGTGCAATTCCTCAGCTACTGAATATATGCTTTACTGGAGGGAACTGGCAAGACAGACATGTTCAAGGATTACTTCACTGTCATTCTGCACTTATACAGATGTAGGAGAGAGAATGAAATATAGTCACAACACACAGATATAAACACGCATGGCCTCAAGCAACTGTTAAGACACAGGGGGAACTACATGTGTCAGTTTGGAAAAATAACAGATGGAAAATGAGGATCTTCAGTGAAATGACAGTAGATTTAGTGAAGGCAGGAGGCTTGGTGGAGTGCAAACAAGTTGACAGTCCTGTGAAGTCCACAGCTTCACAGCAGCCATTGTTTCCACAGGGCTGCTGAAGGTGATGCCTTTTTAAACAATTATAAATATGTTTATTGAAAGAGGGTAAAAATTTATTATTATGAGACTTTTGATGGGTGGACTGAATGAGTAAAGGACAGTGATGCTCACTGTAATTCATCTGCCTGTGTCAGGGCATCAGCCACTCTTAAACAGAAGTGCTGGGGACAGGAGAATAGCAGGCAACAGGAGGCTCAGTAAGTAGTGCTTTTTATTTGCATATTTTCTAACTAAAGGCCTTCTCTTTAAAATATATTTACAGCACAATTTCTGAGAGAAATTCCAGAACTACACAAAACATCATGTTACTGAAGCCAATTAAAAACCAATGCAGGAAGTTCATAAACATGCTAATCCAATGACTGCCTAACAAAAAGCATAAATCAGAGAATTACCAAACTTTACATACACGGTCAGATTGCTGACTTGTACAAGGAAAATGGTTAACAAAAGGAAAGGTGGCTCCTCATGTTATGAACAAAGTTGTTACTGCAAATCTATTTGAAATTCTTTATTCAAGGTCACTTTTACCACTAACTTTCAATCAATAAAAGCTTAATAACAGTGATTTCTGCCGTTATTTGCACGATGGGTTCTGAAAATGTCTTGTTTATAGCTAAAAAGTTGGACTTATTTTCATATTTTGATTTACTTCTGGCTACATTACAAATAGTATGTAATCAGTATTACTGTATAGCTTTATAGTTCAGTGGTCATCTTTCTATTGATTATTGACACTGAGCTGTAAACACTGTGGAAGTGAGATTAATTAATCTGTTACCGGACTCTTGTTCTGTTTGGATAGAACACCTACTAGCTTGGAGCGAAAAATAATGAACAAAAATAGAAGTGTTTAAAAAAACAGGTAAGGGAGGAAAATGCCACTTGAAAATATTTTTTTGTCTTCTTTAACTTAGCTATAACACAAGGAGCCATTGTATTAATTTAGAATGTAGGTGAACTTACCACTTGGTGCACAAAAAAAAAAAAACGCTCAAATGCCCTTGGAATAAAATGTCACCAATTTTACCTGCAGCATTTTGCACAGCATCTATCAATTACTGACCATCTTTATTTAAAAAAAAAAAAAAAAACTCTGGCACTCTGCTATAAAATGCCCTGAGGACACAGGTGGTGAGGAATGCCACTGACGGTACCATGTACCTTCTATGATGAATGCTCTTGTCTTTGAGGTGTTAAATGGGACTCCTGGTGATGGGGGAAAAAGATGTGAAAAGGACAAAATTCACAGCTAGAAGTGGAAGGGGATATAAAGGAACAGCAGCCGTGCCAGTGCAGAGCAGCCCCCTTACTGGGACACCATATAGAGAACAGAGGCTCCTAAAGCCTGTCTGCTCTCCCATTTCATGAACAAAGCATGCAGAAAATTCCAGCATACAGATGACACCTAGGGGGCTGTGTCAACATATTATGCCAGAAAGCCATAGATCCATTGCGGCATGCAGTAAAACAAGGATCTGAAACTATCTGGCATGAATCCGGCATTCATCAACAGCCACTTTTCCACAAGGAATTCCCAAAGTTCACATGGGTTTGACTGAAACATAAAATGTTGTGAGAGGTATCATTCCATACCGAGTGACAAAGGCTCACCACTTCCTTCATTCTCCTCTTTCAGCTGTCTGTGCCTTCATACCCCCCTCACCCCCACAAGTTACATTTCTTTTATTACCCTCAACTATAATGGAGGGTATAAAAAAATTGAAATTCTTAGTAAACTGTATGTCATATATGATATTAAGGATAAGCTAGAATCAGTTACACTTGCAAGTAGGTCCTTCATCCAGCACAGCTGAGCATGCCCTGCTTCTAAGACAAAGTGACAGAAGAGCACTAATCACTCCCTGGCCCCAGAAGAAATAAGGACTCCGCACGTTTGCCCTTCACACAAGACCATTTCCTGTTAACAACAGCAAATACAACACAAATTCTGAACATTCAACAGGAGCCAGAGCAGAGAAATTAGAATCAAAGACTTTTCACTTTGGTTAAAACTATATTGCTGCAGTATTCTTGAGCATAACTCCATTGCACTTCAGTCCTTGAACAACTCATACATCCCTCAAGATTGACTTCCTGTCTTCTCCCTAGAAGGTCTAGTTTCTCTTTCTTTATGTTTTGGGACAACTTTATATTATGGGCTGGTCAACCCAAGAGTTGGAAGATCTTGAGCAAGGCAGAAAATGTAAATTACTCCATTAAAAAATGTACAGCTGTATAGTTGGACAAACTATGTAGCTTAGCATATGTAGTACTTAAGTAGCACTATAATTCATTTTGGAAAACAGCATGAACTAAATGATTAAATGCAAATGTAGAGTGCTTCATAACAGTTGCTGTGCTAAACCCAGTTTCAAGAACCAATCCAATAAGAACAACATGAAGCAAATAAACAGACTTTACTGTGGTGAATGTACAATGCTTTCTTTCTCTTGCTTAAGTCTTAAGTCAGTCCAGAGCCTTTGCAGCATCTAGGACCCTGCTACCATTAAAGTTTTTACACCAAACAAGCCCTCTGGCTGAGAGAGGAGAGTGGATTGGTCACACCACACGCGATGCAAGTCTCATCGATGCTGCTTAACTGGGGAAGGCAGTGACTTGTCTTCTGCTAATCATGAGCAATAAAAAAAATAAAAATAAAAAATAAAAAAAACCACTCAGCTGCCTCCAGCTGTGACCCACCCTTCCTCTGCGTTTGAGGAATCTAGCTCTGCCTCTCTTGCTCATACTCCCTGAGGAGCATCTGAAAGGCTGGGTTCCCAGGGGTAAAGGCAGCAGAGGAGGGAGTATGTGTGCTTATTTCAGGGCTGTCCCACCATGAGCCAGCACAGTGGGGCTCCTGTCCAAGCCCGGGCAGCTTGATCTGTGCCAGGCACACACAGCACAGCCAGCCTCGGTGACATAGGGATTGAGCCAAAGATGGGGGCAAGCCAGGCCTGGGATGTACACACATAGAGAAAGGGTGGGTGGATGGTTGGTTGTAGAGGGTTCAGGTGTGGCAGAGCTTACCTTCCATTGGTGTGTTGGGATCTGGTCTGTTAGCAAACACTACATCCACATACTCTAACTGTAGTCTCTCCAGAGATGCCTTCAGACCTGCAGAATTCAGGGCACACAACACAGCTGAAGTAGTTTTGTGCAATACAATGTTTTAAAACTTAAAATCATGACACATGAATATGATAAATAAGGAAAACATCGACTGTCACTGTAAGATGTTTGTCCTGCTACATTTCTTATTGTCTTGTCTAAGGAAGTGCTTCAATATCAAAGAGCAAACGACTTATGTACTGGTTTACATACACAGCCAATGTGATCGTTCCTTAGACATGTTGTCCTTAGCTATGCTTCACCTGACATATTACACCAGCTTACCTTCTATTATATGCTTTCTGGACAACCCTCTTTCCGTTTCTGCCCTAAAAATAAAAACAAGGGACACCCGCTCCATCATATTACTACTTGACCATCAACTTCATCATGCACAACACAGCTCTGCTGGCTACAGGTCTGCATTTTGGGGGGGCAATGGTTGGCTAGCTGTTCCTTGCAGATAAACAAGGTAATAGAGGAGGCCACCCTTAGATTAGTCCTGTATCCACATATGATCATTTATTTCTTTTTAGTTAAAGAGCAACCACATTTACCTGGTTCAATACATGAGATGATTGATGAGGTACTCTAACTCCTGAGTCAATCACACTGTGGGACTGTTTGCTATTACTCATATACCACACACTCCTCCTCAAACCTCCACAAATAACATAGGCACTGTGTTTGATAAAGGATTGTGCATACATACTTTCCACCCCAGAAGATCTTTGTAGTGATGACCAGACTGGAGCGCCTACAGCCAAGGAGAAAAAATAAATTATCGGTTAAAATGAGCTTTTCATTTTGAGCAACGCAGGAATATTCAAGAAGTAATACACAATGCATTAGAGCACTACTAAAATGTCACGGAGGGCACTAAAATCTTTAAAACAATGCCCTCTTCACCATATCCATCTGTTCAGAAGATTTATGGTAATTATAACCTTTCAGTCTGGAAAGGTAAATAACTGCAAGCCACATTCATTTATAAATAAGAATGAGTGGATGGGCTGACATTAATACAATCACCTCAGTTTTCAAGCAATGACTCATACACGGTTAAGGCTGTGACTCAGTTACTTTTATCTTGAAAACTCAGATGTGTTCAAGACCCATTCCTTTTTCATAATGTGCAAATTTGGTCTATTAGATGTCCACAGTGGACAACCCTGCCATCTTATTTTTGAACTCCTCATGTTCAATGTCAGCTATAAGTTTAATCAAAGGCAGAAAAGGATCTGGCCCTATGGGTACAGGACTCTGACACTGGCTTATCCTGCACCTTAAGACTTTAAATGGCTGGGCTGAAACACAAGTCAGAACTCCAGAGGTCCTGAAGACAAGCACATTGAGAGCTTTAATCCCATAGCATGGAAGGACAGAGTCAAAAGAGAGGGTCACTTGGAAAAGAGAAAAATCTCAGCACAACTTTCAATAGGCACACCTCCATCCTTTCTTCTTTATGATGTTCCCCAGCACCACCTCTGCCCTAGGAGAAAAAGGAATAAATAATCAAGACTCATTCCCTCATTCCTCAGACAATAAAGTAATATTTTTAAAAAGCTTAAATTGTGTTGCTGTGGCTCATTCTTGTAAAGATTCCTTGTAATATGTCCTCAGTTTTCCGTTACAGTTTAAATAACCTACTGAGATCCATAAACTGCGCTGGTGCCCTTCCTAGATATCCTGGGTAAAACAGCCAACTGGACACAATGTGCCTGTCTGCCACGACTAAATAAAGATATTTCTCATCATAAAATAATGGTGTAAAGAAAGGAGGTTTTAGGGAGTCTAGAGGAGCTGAGAGGGCATCAGGAGACTGAGAACCTTCTGGAAACAGGCTTCAGGTCGAGGTGAATGTGAGATGTCTTATCTCTGTTCCAAGGAGCAGCCTTGTCCCCACTAAAAGATCCCCCCCCCCCAGCTCCTTGTGAAAGAAAAATGTGAAAATTTGCGTGACAAAGCTTATCACAAAGGTTGTCCTCCTACTGATAGACACCAAGGTGGCAATCGGGACCACCACAGTCACTACAATATTTCATATGCCGTGCTGAAAAAAAAAAAACACTGACTTTAAGGGCTCTTTTCCTCTTCCTGTACGTTTTTCTTGATGTTTCACATATCTGTGTATTTGCGGTTTCAAAGTGAAGTGAGAGGCAGGGCAGCGAGCCTGTCCAACATTTGGTTGGTATACTAGGATACTTAAAAGTAATTTTAAACTGGATAATTTCTTTTTCACCAGCTTAGGGTAAGTACCTTGCACAGGAGTGCTGGAGGGGAAAAGGGGACTCCAACTCAGGTCTTTTGAGTGCAAGGCAATGGCTCTAACCATTATGATACCTGCTGCCTGCTGAATGTGCCACCAATATGGGGTGAAGCACTTCACCCATCCCCGTTCCAAATCCATACAGGCTCTTTTGCAGAGGACATACACTCAACTGGTTGATCCCTGTTGGTAAAGCATTCCGAACTTTGGCGTTAACATGTCTCTCGGTGGAGATATTCTCAATAACTAGGAATTGAACAGACTGTATTTCTTCTGTTCTCCAAAAACGCTACTTGCACATATTAAAAAATTAAATCTACAGCCATTTGTGTCAGTTTAACAATGCTTGCAGAGGAAATGAGTCCCAAGTTTCGGCCTAACACCAAAGAAATTTGCAAAACTCACTCATCACATGCTAATAACTAAGTACAGAAAACCTTTCATTAAAAAAATTGCTTGTAAGTGTAAACATTTTTTTCTCTATTTCCCTTCTAAAATCAAGCTATATAATGTAGTAGTGGGTGGAGCTGTGGCTCTCCCATTATATTCTGCTGGCTGTGTAAATAGTCTCATCACTGTGGGGAGTTACAGGAGAACTATTCGCCCTGGTGGTGTTCAGTGTGCTTGCAGGTGTGTGTACCAAGGTGCTTCATAGTCTCTTTTGGTTCAGACATGCTATTTAGAAACTAAATTCATGGTCTCATAGCCCCGCCACCTGAAATTCCCCCTTCAGTACCATCAAGGTGGGTTATTACAGTATAGAAATATGCTGGCCTGTTACGGTGAGGTATCCTGAGCAGAATCTCGGAAGTCCTTGGGGTCTTTCCACGGAAAAAGTTTGAAAAGCACTGCTCTATTGGGTTGAGAATTGGGGACTCTGCAAGCCACTGGAAGTAAATGAAGCACTGTAATGTTTGTGGAACCATCCTTAGATTACATGTTTTGTTCATGAAACAATATCCAGCTAGAGAAAATATAGACTGGCCATTCAGAGACGCATCTGATTGGCCCAGTAATGTTTTAGTACTTTGAAAAATTCAAATGATGCTCACTAAAAACCTAGTGTGTGCCAAGAAGCCATTCAGCCCACCATCCAACCACTATCATAAGTCTGTACCACCTGTCATGTGTACCTAATAAAGTGACCGATTATTATAAATACTGTCAAACCTTGAGGGCACTGACACAGCTAGGGGCAGGAAAACCACATCACTGCATACTAGTCTAACCTGTCAAACACTATCTTCTCAGAGTCAGCACAATGTGACAGGACAGCTCCCTGTTTCAGGATCAAAGGCTAACATTATGGCAAAAGGTATTCATACTCAGCAAAGTCCCTCTTGGCTGGTGCTCTCCACAAGTGATGGGGAAAGCCTGCGTTAGCAGGGGCAAGCGAAACCCTGAAGGCAGCATGGCCTCCCCTACGGCTCACTTCTTCCACTGGGCACAGCAAAAAACCAGCATCAGCCGGCCATTAACAAACGCAGAAAATGCTGAGGTCAAGGTCCTCTTCTGTTTATCGCAAGCTCTTTTTCATGCTTACACTTTCATTTATTAAATATTAGCTTGTCTCTGCATTTGTTGACACCACCTTTCCTCTGAGGTTCAGCTGTATTCATAATTTATATCAGCACCCAGACAGAGAGGAGAAATATAAGTGCAAGGCAAGCAACATCACGGCATTTCTCAGGCAGAACTGAATTGTTGCAAATAAGATGATATTTCTGCTGTTTTTTGTCAGCAAACTGATTAATGAAAGTGTACTGGTCAACTTGTAAAAACTGGGGAGCTCATTTTCTGCATTGTAAGCATTAGACATCGGTCTGTCAAACCTAGGTGAAGGAAGTTGGTGGGATCAAAGAGTAATGGTATAATCTGAAGCCCATGACACACGCACAGAAAATACGTGCCAGGTGACCTTCGTGAAACATACAACCCCTTCCCAGCTGTCCTCTTCTGTCATATATGAGCATATACGCAAGTGAGAAGGAGGCTGACCAGAGTGCACAATTAGTCAGGGATTATGAGTGTGGACTGCCGCAAAAAACAACTCTGAATTTGGTGCAATTGTTGAAGCACGCTTGGCAGGCACGTAGACGATAAAAACTGCAGTAACTAATGTGTCACGAGGAATTATCCCAAAAGTGACATCAGCCACGCAAGCAAAATGAAGCACACTGCTCTGTGGCAATGGCGGGCAGAAACATATATAGTCATACCTAGTTTGGCACATCTAATTGATTCCTGAAAAATAGGCGTCATATGAAAACGCGTAAATGGAGACAGACATTTACATTGTTTCTTATAGGAGAAATAATGACGTGTTCCTAGCCCACCCAAAAAACCCCAAACCAAATTCCCAAATATCAATAAACACTGCAAAACCCTTTGTGGCATGCTCAGCACACACCAGCAGAGGAGAATGAGCTGTGCAGTGCCCGCACACACAAGGCAAGATCCTGCCTTGTGCAAGGCGTGCACACACACCCAAAGCACAGCACACAGGGACCTGGGTGTAATTTGTTTTTTTTTTTGTTTTTTTTTTTTAATTTAAAGGAAGCTCATATATATGGGTTTTGGTATTTTTACAGAAATCAAATCATGTTACGTACTTTTCTCAATGGTACAACAGCTCTCTTAATAACTCTGCTTAAATTAAACCATTTTTAACACTTTTTGGATAAAATAAAAACAAAAAAAGTCAATATCACAATTTTTTTGACTGGAGCAGGCTGTGTTGAATAAACCAAGTAATGATATTAAAAACCAAATTAAGTTCCCAACATGTACAGTACTGTGCAAAAGTCTTAGGCAGGCAACTTCAATGTCCGTTGAGAAGTACAGGTAGATTCTTGTCTACCATCAGGGAGGTTTGTGGTTCGTCCCAAATTCATTGTGCAGCCTGAGAATGACCTCAAACACCAAATCTCAGTCATACACAACTATCTTGAACAAAAAGAAGGAATCCTGCAACAGATGGTATGGTCCCCACAGAGCCCTGATCTCAACACGATCAGGTCAGTCTGGGAGGACATGCAGAGACAGTCAACATCTGCAGAAGAACTGTGGCCGGTTCCTCAAAACGTTTGGAAGAACCTACTAACCTCTACCTTAAACTGCAAGTTTATGCAAGTTTGCATAAGAGAATTGATGCTGTTTTAAAGGCAAAGGGTGGTCCCACCAAATATTGATTTGATTTAGGTTTTTTTTTTGTCTATGGCACTTTTTAGAAGGTTTATTGATTAATAAGTATTCATAGCATTAGTTTTGAAACCATCCTCGCTTTATAGCATTTTCCCCACAGGCGCCTAAGACTTTTGCACAGTACTGTAAATTTGAGTGCACTTAAATCAATGGATGAATAATCTGTAGTGGAGTTTGCAATATGACCACAATCCGTGTGCAAAGTTCATCAGCAACGAGTACTGTACATGACCAATATATCACTCTATCACAGGACTGGGGTGCAGTATCTGTATTGCTGTTCATGTTTGTAAGACTAGATGATGACTATTTGAGGGCCGAGTGTGGATAGACTGCTGCCTGTTCTCTACTATGATATGGAAGAGTGTGATATCATTTCACAATTAATATCTCATTATTTCATTATAGTTGACAAGTAGAAATATATAAGCATGGAGTAAATCCCAGAAACTCTACAAGCCAAGTCAAAGGCTTTACTAGATATACGATGATACAATTACTGCAGTTATGGACATCCGTCTGGCTGAAGACCAAACCAAATTCAGGGCAACTATCCAGAGTCATCATGAGTCCATATCCACTCGATAGCATTTAAAAACAATACCAGATATGCAAAAGGTGGCATATCTTTCAAAGATGGAGTGTCTCTCCAAAGCTAAGAAGCTAATGATAACCCACAGGGCATATCTGAGTCGCATGACGTCAGAAATAGGCTATCCATCATCAGTAGCCTTGCCAATCATGACATCTCAAAACAGAGAGGAGATCAGAGACTGCTTGGAAAGAAGCCTGCAAAACAGTGGCATATCTAGGCAATGTAAGTGAATTGGAGGAATTCCTTGTTGGAAAAAAAGAAAAAAGAGAGAAAAACGAGAAAAAAATGGAGCCAGGCTTCACGGCCTCTTTCTTGATAGTGTGTGATTCATTCAGAATAGCTCCAGGCCTAAAATGCCACATCGTCTCCATGCTACTGGCTGCAGGCACTGGCCCAGCAGCTGGCTGTGTGACACATTGCTCCTTGTTTTGTCCACAAATTCAGCCACCAATCTAATGACTAAACTGGGCATCTTGGGAGTCATCAGCAGTCTGTGCTGTTTTGATGGAAAGGGCTGCTGAGAGGGTTGAGGGGGAAAAACAATCTGAAAATTAGCTAAGGGACAGAGTCATATATTCTGATGTGAATAATGGCAGATTATACAACAAATGTAATGGTACACCCACAGTGGAACACCCATCATAGAAAATCCCTGCACTCCACTTGGAATGACACCCCTCTACCTCCCCCTCCAAATCACTTATTCTGAAATTCATACAGAACACTGCCCAATAGAATTCCCAGTGAAATACTCTGATGGCAAATTACAGATGCTAAGGAAGACACCGATACATTGTATATTGCTGCAATATTTAATATATGCAAGTTAACTACTATACAAATTTCCATCCCGATTTATGACTGCGCATATATATATATATATATATATATATGGCTTTTGGTATTTTTACATAAATCAAATCATGTTATGTACTTTTCTCAATGGTCGAACAGCTATCTTAATAACCATGCTTAACTATTGTGCTACCTACTGCTTTACTGTACATTAGAGGCCAGTGGTTAGAACATCTGTGCCCATTCTGCAAATAAAACAGATTTCAAAGTGTTCCATGGTGACAGGACAATGTGGTATACAAGAAGAGGTCTGTAAATGTGTGACGTATAAGGAATAACCTATCAATTATATATTCCCTTCAGATTAATACAATGGCCTGTTAATCCACTCTGGTGCATCTAGTAGTCTTGCACAGAGGACAGGATCCTGGGAGACCGAAAAGTTTTAAGCTTTACATAAAGCGCCACCATAGTGTGCTTGTGTTGAGTATTTCATGTTGCATCAGCCCTGCAATACTTAAACTGAAGCATTTCAATGCATAGCAAAGTGTTTTTCATACCTTATTTTTGATATTATTCCAAGTAGCAAGAGCATTTTAATCCACGTTTGTCATGTCTGGTCATTATGTAAGTGACAAAGACTCAGTGAGAAAGCAGCCACCTCACCTGCAGTGCTAAAGCCATCACCAAGACTTGATGTTCATAGTGTTTGAAGGACACTAAAGAGGCAATTCTCGTTGGATGAAACACACAGCTGCCAAATTGTTAACTGTTACAATCCTTTGAATAGGAAAACTTACAATGTCAATAGTTTTTTTTTTTTAAATTTGAAATTCCTTGTTAGCTAGTCTGTACTCACTTGCCCGCAGCGTACACCTCTGCCGTGTCAAACAGATTTATCCCATTCTCATAAGCAAGAGTCATCAACTGTTCGGCCATCTAAGAGAAAGAAAAAGAGGATGCTTTTCAGTCTAAATACATCCCAAGTAGAAATAAGCGTCAGTCGTAACATTTGTGTAGGTTTGATTATTTTCCCTCAACTGCACAGATACTTATCTGCAAAACAGGCAGGTGGATGTAAAACATGACAGCTGAATGAGGTGCGAGACCCAACCAATCATACCTCGTCTGTAATCTGCCCTCCAAAAGTGACCCATGTTCCTGTATGGACAAAAGAGAGTTGGAAAACATCAGCCGCCAATGAGACTACAGTTGTTCACGTGGCTGCCGTATTGGTTGGCTTCATGTGACCTTTTACATCATTATTTTATACTGAGGTTTGCCACGTGGAGAATTTCCACACAGCAATCTTTTAAACTGACTACTCTTGGTAGGTGCACATAATTCTAACATAATTAGTAGAACCACTATAAGCTAACAAAGCTTTCACAAAGAATTTGCATACTCACCAAGTCCAAGACAGGATACCCTTAGGCCTGATTTTCCAAGGTTTCTGACAAAAATAAAAGTGATGATTATCTTCATGTGTATCATCTTGGGTGACTATCAAAAGGAGTTTAAATGGTTTCAAAAAGGTCTAAAGTGTACATGTTGTTGTTAAGGAAGTTCTGTGATCAACAAAATACTTAACTTGGCCTAAATATTAACAGTGGTGATCAAATTGCTTCATGTTTCAGTTCTTTAAATATACATACTTACACAACTTGCAGTCGTAAACTCTACAATAGCAGTAGTTATACACAACCAGCCAATGTCACCGCAATACCCATGTAGAGAAGGGCGTTATGGGCTAGCCTCCCTTTGCTAAGACTGGAGCTGGAGGCAGAAGTGCAGACATACCAGTAACAAAGAAATTCCTGTGCTTCAGACCCTCCAGTTGAAACACTTTGCCACAAGTATGAACCAATCAGTGTTAAAAAAAAAAAAAAAAAAAAAA
>UFQX01000566.1:136215-191266 GCA_900497675.1 Arapaima gigas | reverse complement strand
TTCCACAAGTATGAACCAATCAGTGAAAAAAAAAAAAAAAAAAAAAAAAAAAATTAAATTCTAAATATTGATATCACACAATGGAATAGACTGAAGGTGTCATACCCACAAATATTACTGAATGTGGAGATGCAGATGGAAATTAAAGATTAACCATGAAATGTCTATGGCAAATATGAACATGTGAAGCATTTCATTTCAACCCCATTAGATTTCATAATAGAATTTTACAGCTTCAAGGCTGTCAGACGCATTTTGTTGCAGGACTGATTTAATCAAAAGGGTCAAATGCTACGTCACACTGAAAGTATCTTACATAAGAGCACAACAATAGAGTACTGGGTAACTTCACAGGAACAAAAGTAACATGGAAACTTCATTTTTTGTCCTGAATACAAAATACACCGTGTTCCTTCCACAGCTCTGAATCAGGCAGATGGGACCAAGGACAGGTCCTGACACTGAATATTTTCAATTCATTTTCAATTTATTTTTGCACAGACAACCTTTCAATAAGGTTGCTTCAGTGATTTGCAAGGAACTACGGTCAAAAAAAAAAAAAAATACAACAAATATTTTCAACTTAAAGCTATGTAAAAGCTCAAAAAATACAGCAGCACACAGCCAAAGGACATATAATGCCCCACTGCTGAACCTCAGCAGTATATACACTACATCTCTCCAGATGTGCCCTACTACATCTATGGTCACAGTGCTCATATTTATAGTTAAAATGAATATAAAATATAGCTTCAGAAAAAAAGGAACTGGAGAATAATCACTTCTGCTTCCTTCCTGACTCACTTATTCTTCCACACAGGATCAGCCAAAATTTGAGCACATTGTGAAGAAACAATTATACCCCCTTTCCATAACACATTGTTAAATACATTCAGCAAGAAAGCTCTATAGTCTATCCAGCTCTTCTACAACAACTCACCTCTGGGCTGCTTTGCTTTTAATTTTCATTCCACTTTGTAAGATACAGTATAAGTATTGCCTAAGTGTACTCAAAATTGTGACGGGTAGTGTCACAACTGAGACTGAGACAAACAAGGCAGGCTAATCCAAGAACCTGTTCATGAGGTGTAACAAAGCTGTGGTTGCCTTTCACTATGTCAGGAGGATTAGCCATGTACCTTTGCCACTGCTAAGCAACCTGAAAATTCCTGCACGTTCCGGTGGACAACTAAAACCCAGCAATAATGAAAACAAAGGGCAGAACATGCTTTGCAAGTCTCAGTTTATCTAAATCCTGTGGTGGGCATTCTGGGGACTGTACTAAACTGCAAACCCTAAAAATATCACAACTACTCACATGGGTAAAGAGAGGTCTCCAATGAGTCAGAGTTTTAGTTCCATTCTTTTTACGGAGCCGCAGAGATGAACAGTTAGCGACGGCCAGGCAGTTATCAGCATGGCAGCAATCCACATAGGAGGAGCTATATAACTGCCTTCTCCACAATCTGAGCAAGGTAGTGCACATGAGGCATCAGTGGCAGGGTTAACACTGTTCTCAAAGGTCTCTGCATGTCATTGATCTTCTGTCAATAACTCCTTAAATGCTTTAGCTAGGATTTCCCATCTGAAGCCACAGACTGATTGAGTTAAAATCTTGCTGTTTGAAAATAACTTGCCATTTAATGAACAAAGTATATATTTAAAGCACCTCCAAGACTACACCATGACATAAAACAGCCAAAATATTAGGATATAGAGCACTGTCCACAAGTCCTGACTTTAATAGGAATATGACTGCAATTTCGCAAGTGACAGAATATAAAACTAAGGTGTAAACATTGATACTGAAGGTATGACTAAGATTTAACCAGTGATACTGAGTATGATTACAGCTTAACTAGCCATGCTGAGAGTATTAATAAGGTTTAACAAATGTTAGAAGTGTGCATAACGGCAAAGCCATTAATACTGAAAATGGATAACATTTAAAGAGAGTACATCTAGAGCTTTGTCAATGATACTTCCATTGTTCTTCTTTAGTCAATGAGGTTTAAGTGCATTTCTACTGATTAGCCAGTGGTAATGAGTGTGGTTTAACCAACAGCAGTGAGACTATAGCAGTGCCTTCAGAAAGTATTCACTCCCTTCAAAATTTTTCCCCTGTATCATCTCCAAATTTCAACACATTGAAATATATTTTTCTCCCTTCACTAACACAATAAAATCAAAACATTCATGAATCAAACATGTTTTGATTCACGGGCATCCATGAAAGACTTACATTTGTCATTAATAACAAGCTTTCCAGTTTCTTCTGTTGAAAAGCAACCCCAGTGCATGATGCTGCCACCACCATGCTTAACAGTAGGAATGACCTGCGTGTCAGGACATGCAAAGGTTGATCGCAAAGGAGGGGGGGGGGGGGACTCTCGGAACTGAAAAAAATTCTTAGTATTTAGTTTGCAGTAAACATAATGTTTTGCCTTCAGGGTGAAAGAGCTCAACTTCAGGCTCATCAAACCAAAAAGTTTTCTTCCAAACAGTTTCAGGTTTTCTTACATGGCTTCTAGCAAACTCCAGGCATTTAGAGTAGGCCATTCTGAGAAGTGGCTTCCTTCTAGCCACCCTCCAAAAAAGGCTGAATCTGTGAAGTGCTGAAGCAACTGTTGATACGTGGACAGTTTTTTCCCCATTTCAACCAAAGTGTTGTCGCTGGCATCGTGGTCAGTCCTCTGACAACTGCCCTTCTTGTTCTCTTGTTCAGTTTGGTAGGAATGGCAGACCTTAGTAGTATCTGAGTTGTGCCTTTGTTCCCCCCATTTTGTGACAATGGGCTTAACTTTTCTCCTAGGAAGGTTCCAAGCTTTGCCAATCTTTGTACAACCTAACAACTTCTTGGTCTTTGTGACAACAGGACTGAACCGATCTGCTGTATTAGTTGCAAAGCTTCACAACATCAATAATATTTATTGTGAAATCAAGCAATTGAACACAGGTGGTGCTGTTCACGATGATTCTGAGCAAATGAGCAAATGACGTGGGTAGCAGACACTTGTCAATTCTCATTTTACAGACAAAAATTTCAACAGGCTAGTTGAGCTGGTGAAGAGAAGACACAGTTGCCTCTTATGCAGAAAAGTTAATATATATTTTAAAAAAATTACTTTGGACTAAATTTGTGCATCAGACTTGCATCTGCACTCTCATTTTTATCAATTAACTGAAGCTTTTGACACTTTACCATATTTGGCCTGGCACTTCAGTTAACAGATAATTCTGTCAGCAAAAATAACAACCAGTTTCTGGGGAATGTGTCACATAGTTCTCAGCAAACAAGCTCATTTTATTCCCTGTCTTAGATGTGCCCAGTTTTGAACTTTGCTCAGTAACCCTCTAGATGCAAGAAATATCCATGTTCCCCCTGGTTTAAGCAAGATTAGATGAACATGCATCTCAATCAGTGGTCATGGTACAAAGGGATTGCTTAGCTTTTGGTCTTCTACAAATGCACACCTTGCCATGTTGTAAAAAATAAATTGCTTGGCAAATCTTCATTTGGGGTGTACTCAGTGTATCAGAGACACGCCTGCAATGACATGCTATTTTTTGGCTTCCATCCTAGTTTTTGTAGCTTCTTTCCATTTCTTCCCAAGGCTAAGGCCCTTGCCTCTTACTGAGTGCAGTTAGGAGAAAATGCTTATTGCCACTTGTTATCATTAACTTGTTAGCAAAGAGTGAAAAGCTTCAATCCAAAAATATGCCACATGCTTCACTAAAACTACAAGTATTTTTGGACAACCCTCCCCAGTTTTGCCCCGGGGGGGGGGGGTTTGCAGTTACATGAGACGGCGCTTAACTAGTCATAGTCTACAAATAACTGTGAAGGACAGACATTTAAATGAATACACTCATTTGAAACAAATGGGTAAATGCTATGCTGATTTATGAACTTACCGCTTTCATGCATCAAACCACCTTGACCAGTCAGCTCATCTTTCATTACCCAAATATCTTGAAACCAAAGAAAGCCTAATGTCCCTGCTCTAAAGGAGTGTGTTCCCATTATTTTTTGGAGAACCGTACATCAGCATGGACTCTCACATATTTCACAGGGTGGCACACATCTCTCCAAAGGCCACCAATGACTTGGGAAAGATGAAAGCAAAACTCCTTTATCATTTTAAGATTTTTTTTTCTGTCTGTGATTTCGGTCAAGGTGAGTACTAGTAAGTACTCATTGGCAGTGACACCATTTCTCATTTGATTCACATTTGAATCATCAGCAACACACAAACAGTCACAAACCCTGTGTAGGTAATGATGCTCCAAGGCCGGCTTGTCATGAATATTCATTGCTAATAGCCGGAAACAAAAACAAACACAGTTTGGGGTCTCACAGGTTTGAAGAGGTTCCCTGTGACAAGTGCTAATGGCAAAAGCAGTGCCTTCTTTTTTCTTAAAAACAATATGGCTTACATCTCACTCACGCACATACCGTATACATACACATACACAGATTCTCCATTTCTCTCATTCTCCATCCTCCTTCTCTCCATATACGTCTCTCTCTGGTATGAGCATTTCTGGATTCTTTTATTCCAGGAGATTTGTGTTTATGCAACATCCATTCAGCTAATGTGCATGCCACCCACTCCCTCTAAATGTAGCATGTGCTACCCTAAGAGATGCTTAAAACTACATTCTGAGCTCAAATTTCACTCCTACAGCTCTCTCCCATCTTCCCCTCACACAAAGACACATACAACAGGAGCACAGTTGTGTGCACACATGCAAAGATACTAAAATTTAGGTATTCAAATAGTCTCAGTCCAAGATTGTATTGAATCACAAACCCCTTTTTGGTTGTACCGTGCATGTCTAGCAAACCTTAACTTCCCTTCTGACCTCCTCCTCAGGTGGATGGGCACCGCTCCAAGGAGAACAGCTCATTAGCCCCAATTCAGGTGAATACTTTACGAGTAACAAAACCTTTACACAACTGTGTCTAGGTTTCATGTTACTCAGCTGTTGTTGGGTGATGCATTATGCATACGTGTCAAAATCCACCAGAGAAGCAATTATTTGTATCTTCTGGGGTTTCACCAGCAATCCATAAACCACACCAAACCACAGCCACACTTTTTCCCAGGACACAATCATCCCTGACAGCCTGACACAAGCTTTCAACAGCTCACGTGAGCACTATCAAGTAAGAGCACACTGTACGATGTTTTTTACTTTAGTTCTACTTTTTCCTGTGTTAAAAACATTACTTTGATATATCAGTATTTCAGATGACTGCAAGCTAAGTAAAATCGGTCAATGTTGAACCAATTTATAAATAATGCCAAAATCTTCCAATGCAGGTGCTCAGTGGCATTCTTTTACTATAAAAGTTATTGCAGCTTGATCTTTACTACATAATGGATTCAAAATCAGCTTTTCCTACGTTTGCCACAGAACACCAACAAAAGGTATGAACATAAATCTACAAAAGCAACAAAAGTGGATGGTTTGCTTGTCCAAAAGCTCATGGCATCTCTGATCGGTTATCACCAACAGGGCATCGCCCTGGATCTGAAAATATATCACTGCGGCAAACTAAACCTACACACTCGTACAGAGCAGACGTCTCAGAGAGTGTGTTAATATAGGTACACTTAATTTCAGTGTGTTTGACTTATGTTATTTCAATGTTTGTTTAGGAGCTTAAATAAGCAAATGCATAACCTGCTGTTTTTAAAATATGACTGGCTACTAAAACCACACTAAGTGTTATTTGAATATTTATATAATCTTGCATAATTTACAGTCAAGTGCATCTTACAAATGACAACTTAGAGTACTTTTTTTTTTTTTTTTTTAAACACTAGAACGACACAGAGTACTGAACAATGTTCCAGGGAACGACAAAGAAGCAACAGCTACAGTTAACTAAAGAGAAAGCCAGCTGGCAGCTAAAAAACAAAAAAAGAGGGGAAAAAAAACAATAAAAATCCCACGTGCAGAGAACGGGAGAAAAATAAACCTTTGGCTACCCACCCCTGAAGGTTCACTCTAATGTGGTGACAGAGGACATGTGGGGACATGTGTTTTACAAAAAGAACCTCTACAACTGTCAAGGATAACCTGACCACTTTCACAACGCAGCAGTGGTGTGGACCAAATCACAAATTACATTGGGCTTTTATGCCCACCCATGTACTCCCCTCACCCCACATACACAAACATCTGCACAAAACATAAAATACTATACAGTCATCCCTTGATTTACATGCAATGGCACAACATGTTCCTGCTAGAATGTGATTTGACTTTTTAAAATTTCTTTACGCGCTGATCTACTCAATACAGCCAATAAATAAATAAATTCCACGATTGCCTCATGTATGTGGGAATATCTACTTAGTGCAGGGCTACACTGGTGAATACTGTAATATTTAGTACATGGGTAATGTAACACAGTATGGATGTAAGATATGACTGATCACAAGAACAGAGCACTGGGGGGTTTCTTTTGTGCAAAACAGCTGTACGTATGCCTGGTTGTTAAACAGTCCTCAATCCTCTCAAACGCCGCCACAACAGTGTACACAAAGTATTTCGTATTTTTTAGGTTTTTTTTTTTTTTTTTTGTCCCCCAGCATACTAGTGAAATTTGGGAAAACTGTTCAGGGTTTGTGGGTTGTGCTAGAATGTATCTTAATTTTATCCATAAAAAATAATGCAAATAGCTGTCTCAATTTACACATTTTCACACAATATGGCCTTTTCAGGAACCAATTAGACGTGTAAGTCGAGGGATGACGGTACTGCTCCGTTTTATTGTTATATGATTCAAAGGTAAACATCCATGTCTTAACAAGACTCCTCAGAAAGACCATTAATCACGGTATTAAAAAGGATAAACACAAAAACAGATGAAGCTCCCCAATGAACACAGCAGGCTTGGAGAGAACAGATGCCTTCAATTAGCCGCTGTGCATTTCCAGCACTTTCCGCAGCGCCACAGACAGGGAAGAGGAGACAGCACTCGGGTGCATGCCAGCAATGGTATGAGTATGGTGAGCTGAGTACTGCATACATACACGCACCAAACAAACATCACAACATGGAAAAAAACCTGTAAATGCACAAAGTGCACAAAAAGCCAAGTTAAGCAGTAATTTAATGCATTTAAAAGCCTCTTAAGAGTAGCTAACAGCTATGAAAAAACCGACATTGTGACTCTAGCTAATTGCTGTAAAAAGATCAATAGGGCAGTGATTTACATTTTGAGAAATGCATACATTACTACAACATATTTGGGCTATTTGGTGTTTTTCAAGCAATGCATGCAAGCACCACTCCTGGCCATTTATATTCAACCTGTTTTTAATTCAAATCATTACATGTATGAGAAATGAAAAGAAACCAAAAGTGACATTTAGGCACTCAATTTGAGAAGTTTTACTTGTCTTCATATTTGTACAAATGTACTGCAAACTGAAGGGCTTCAAGGACAGATAGTGTCCTGTCATGTAGCTCAAAAGGTAAATGCTTTACCTATGATTTGTGGCACAGGAGGCATCTTCACCTGGATCAGGAAATACTCAAGGAGTATGACACACATTGACAGTCTTTAGTCAGACCCTCACCCCTCAGAACTCAGTGAGAGCCACTGTACTCATGGTACTAACATTCCCACCTATTTTAACCAGACCCAAACACACTCACTTTTACCCACCGCCACATTATCTGAAAGTTCTATAGCTGCTTTTGTTGAAAGAGGTATATTTCACAGTGTTATATTTCACCCATTTATACAGCTAATTCTTTTTCCCCGTGAAGGTTAAATGGCATTTTAATCCATCCCACAACTTTTGAAATAGTGATATTGTTAGGAAGTAAGCCATTATGTAATTTACTCAAACATTGTATTCATATGATGTGATTACGGTGGACTGCTGTCCCATCCAGGGTAGTCTTGTAGCCTCCCAGTGATTCCAGGAACGACTCCAGACTGACAGACACTGACCAGTACAAGGTGTTAACGGTAATGGATGGATGGATAAATGGATGGATGACTAGAGTTTACATGACTGTCTAAAACGCTAATAGGTAGGGGCACATGGCTTTTACTTATTCATTAAATCAATTTCAGTGTCTTAAGACAAGTACTAAATGACTCATGTATACCAAAATCAACCGAGAATAGCAACGGCGGCGATAACATAGCAACAACTGACTTGCAAAGGACGAAGAGGTGTTCAGCAGCTAAAAGAGAACAAGGTGTTTTACCCATGAGTGATGCAGGCATGAGATGGGTAAACTGTGCGTTGTGTAGGAGTGGTGCAAGAATGTGCTAGGCAGGGCTGAGCGGAGGCGAGTTCAGCTTCATTGGTCAACTAAGCCGCACTACGGAGCCTTCTGGCAACACGCGCGAATTCCTGCAGTGCACGACTTCGAAGACCGCTTCGCTGGCCAGACAGCATAGACACAGGGGTTGCGGAAAAGCCGGCGTGATGTTATCTTTGTGCAGGGCTCGGAGATGTGTGCAGTTATGTTTGGAGACAGCTGGGCTGGGAAAACAGTGCAGTTATGTAAGTGACGCATTAGACATGAGAGACGCAGCAGGACTACCGTTGAGCTCCGAGAGAGGCTGTAACCAGCACGAGAAGCATGGCTACCACAAGGGGCAGAAAGCCCCACCACACCCTCCATAAAGAACAGACTGACTGCTTTCCTAATACCCGAACAGCTACTAGTTAGGTAACCCTAGTCAGAAACACAGCAGCTCTTTGAAATGATCAAGTAGTAAAATGCTGTACAGTACAGATGTACTCACCGCAGGCGTTAAGAGTGTGCATTAGTTTCAACTGCAGCAAGATCATGTCCTCCACTGCTTCTACATCAATCTTAGTATGTCCAAATTCACGATAAACTGACTAAAAAGATTTTGCGCTCTCCAGCTCTAATGCAAATTCCTCTGTGAAAACCACCACCCCAACAGGGGAAAACAATCTAATTATTAATGACCACAAGACAAATGGCATTTATGTTATGGAGCAATGGAAAAAAATTATTATACGCATAACACGTTTATCCTGGATAAATATGGCATTGTTTCACATGAGAACAATGGTCCTCCTTGTGCTGGCAGGCCTACTTTTTTTTTCTCTTTCCTTGTGAGCAACTAAAATTTCCATAGCCAGAGTTAAAAATAATATTCTATGCAACACATAAGTATTTGCAATGTCTCAGGAAATCGTCATTAAGTAAAATTATTGCATGAGTTATCAGTTACAATTAAAATTAACTGGCAGTGTATTCATAATCTAAATCCAAAACGTTTACCTTTCACATAATTTCATGAAGATGATGGCACAAGTAGATATAATCAATCCAAACAATCAATACCTTAAGACTCCCGCTTTAAGTCCCCACAGGCTTGTTTGGAGAAAAAAAAAAAAAAAAGCTTGTAACTAAAGGAGAACTGCACTAGAATGAAATAAATTTGAAGCCCTCCGCAACATTGGCTGGTTCAAGACAGTCTGACTCCGCATTCATTTTTAACTGCCTAACTGCAGTCCATCACTGCCTATCCAACACACATTCATTACCACACTGACAGGCTTGCTGTCGCGTTGCCCTAAGTCATACTCAGTGATGTCCCATTTACAAGCTTCACTGACGACGGCTCTGCAGGTGCCAGTGTCAATTTGCTCATAACTTCAAACTGGTTTATTTGTGGAATAGCATGAGCCTGCGGGCTTACTGTCTCCTCACTACATCTGGCCCGTGGTGACCTGGTGAGGAAAAGTTCTTGCATGGAAGAGAGGGCTTGTAAGATCAGTTATTCTGCTCTCATGTCAAAAGATGAATCAGGAGTTTTCTGGGAAAAGCAGCTCCAGCTTCACTGCACATCATTAATTTAGGCCTGATGGATACAGCTTATTTATTCCTCTGAAGGCAGGTCTTCTTTCCAGTTTCGGAATAACATTCAACATGAACGCAATGCCAAGATGGTCAACAGCTGTAGAACTGTGTCTCTTCGTGGTCATATTGATGTTGCACAAGGTTGTTTTACCAGCCCTCTCTTACTGCAGAAGAAAATTTCACTTGCAACTTTCACAGGCACAACAATTCAATTTTTCAAATAATTAATTCTACAACCTGTGACTAAGGAAAAGTCATTTTAATGATAAATGATCAAACAAAACCCACCATGCTCTGATGTTAACAGCAGGGAACATGTCCCAGGAATGTGTTCATTGATGTGGTGCACACAATGCAATACCTCTGCATTATCAGCAGAACTGTCTGTGAACCAGGGCTTAGGGACTCAGGAAGCCCTCACATCACACACACGCCACGATTACGCATGTTTTTTGCTTCTCTTGGAAGCTGATGGGGTCTGACAGTGTACCTCTCCCTATTCAGTGTACCCAGCTCTCCCTTTGCCCCCTGTTTAACCACATTTATGCATGAATCGCAAAAACAAAACAACAATCCAAGGGTCTACTCATCACTCCTTCCACTCCTGACATAGAGCACAAACAGAAGCCCTTCCCACTTCACATCAGCACTTTGTATTGAGTCCCTCATCTGCAATGAATGTCCAGAAAGAGATGATGCAGTGGTACCCTTCTATCCCTGGCATGGCCTCCTCCATAAGGTCCACCTCACAGGGAGTCATGCTGATGAGAAAACAGATGAGAACCTCCTGATTCCTGTCCACCCCTGAGGTATGTAGCACATCACACACAAAAGGGAAATTTTGTCAAAACTTAATTTCCAGCTCCCTCAGTAATATTCAATTCATGAGCCCAAAGTTTGCAAGTGACAGTGCTGACAGGACTCCCACAGTCCCCAGATGTCATACTGACAAAGACACACTGCAGAAGAACCCTAACAAGATGTTCGTGCCCCAATCCTGCAGTCAGGAGACAGCCCACCTTCCCATTCATGCATTCACTACTAACATTAAAAAACTGGTTACCATGTGTCCTACACATTACATTAAACTACAGCAAAAGCAGATTTTGATTGTTATTTTGCAGCTCTCTTAATCTGTTAAGTATGGCAGACTGGAGCTTTTAAGAAATTTATTATACTTGGAGGTAGGTCTCTGGCTAATCGAGTGAATGGTGTAACCAATAAAACCATGCACTTGACAACCATCATTCAATAAGATAGAAGTCATAATGTGCCCAAATCAACTATAAAATTTAAAAAACAGGGCGATAACCCCCCCCTCCACAGATGCTGACTTTAATTACAAGAATTACTTAATTTTCATCTAAAAAGCCCTACTTTGCCTAACAAGACAATTCTCAGTATTTAAGAGACCTGGCTTTGAGCATCTGTGTCATTGATCCTTCAACTTTAATGGAAAGTTTGATTTCTGAGCACAGTGAAAGAGACAGTCAATGTAAAAAAGTCCAATAAAGACAAATAAAGACAAAGCGTGGTTTTTGCAAGCTGTTTTTCTCATCGTGCAAAAGCAGATATTGCTGTAGTTAAGTACTACCTTATTGCTGCTTGGCCAGTCTGGCTGAGGCTATTCCCTGAAACTCTTAGACCATCACTGGTACATAAATGTCAGTTGTCACGGAAAGTGTTAAAAGCAGATTTCCACGTTTGTCATTTGATAACTGATTTGAATTGATGACTTTAACTACAGGTTTTGATAACAGCATTTTTGTTTTAATGTCCAGGAATGCTTAACTACGAATTTTCTCTTCCTACACACAACGGTTTATATGCAAACAATCCCCAATATACTGGAACTCCAGATGGATATCAAAAAGTGGTGCACATCAAAACACCATCAGTTTAATAAATCACCTTTTTACTGTTAAGATTGTTTTCTATTTCTATTTTCATATTGTGTCTACAAATGCAGAATAACAATACATCATTTGTTCCTACTGAGTAAATGCTGTTGGAATTAAATGCCAGAAATGCCAGAGTGTATACGTACATTTTATTTGTGGAAAAAAACATAACTTTTTCCTTTAAAATAAACATGAGCTGTGGTTTAAGCCAAAGGAAGATGAAAATATTATCAAAGCCTGTGATGCTGAGAAATAGCACAAAATGCCCAGCAGTCCCATTCTTTGTTTCACAATCCTGTTCAGCAAGAATTATTTTTTAAAAAATCATCATCAATTAGCAACATGTAAAATTGCACTATTTTAGCTGTTTACCATTTATAATGATCTTCTAATGGGACAGAGGTACAAGAAAAAAAATTAAAATCCCTGCCCCGAAAAAAAGGTATTTTGTCAATTTCCTTAACAGAGGCTGGAAACTGTCAAAAAAGGACACAGTTGCAGCTTCGATAACAGTCATGCTAGGCAGCAGAAACAGGATATTTCGCCCCTACTCGAGTCACCAGTTCTCACAATGAGCAAGAGTGCAAACAGAGATTAGGAGCATAATCACAAAAAAGACAGAATTTAACCACATGCATTAGTAATAGAGCCAAACAGAGAGAGGGAAGCAGAGATGAGCAGTTCAGAGATACTGCAGTTTTGCAGGATAAGAGAAGATCATTAAGTAACATTAATGCGCTTCCCACTTCCCAAACTGACAAAAGCTACAGCGTGCTCCGTACTGGAACAGTGTGAGATAACCTAATAGACTTATACTAAAGTTTGATTTCGTGGAACTAATAAGCTCACCAACTGTATTACCAGTTTGTTCAAAATGGTATTTATGGCAATTTTAGGAATGACAAACTATAAATAACCATTGTATTACAAATTGTGCTGAAACTTTTACATGAGTTTTTGGCTTCCTCAGTTGAGCTTATGAGTTCTTGAGCCAAAGGCCACACGCAAGCAATGTTCTACCCTGTGAATTTCACACCTGTACCCTGTTGTGTACAGAAGTATAGTATCCAAAGCAAAGTGAGCAAATAGACTTTACCTCTGCAAATATGGGACCATACTGTGCATTTGTCACCATGTGATAACCAGTGAACCCTGTCATATAAAACAGGTTCAGGCTTCACACACAATTTATAGACCAGTTGGACTCTCCTACTGAACACATCCTTCACACAGTGTTTAAAGACCAGATAAAGCCTCTCTTACCTATACTTCATGCCAGTCTTCATGCTCTGGTCGCTTGAGGATGGCACACTTTGGACCGAGAGCTGGCCCAGGCTGCGAGCCACCATAGCCACAGTACGAAATTTGCTCCGAGTGCCAGTGCCAGGGCTGTTGGCATTCTGACGGTTGAGCCGATCCTCTGTGCTACGGCTAACACCCCGGTGGTCTGTGCACACGAACGACACCTGCATCCTGGCCAAAGGGACCTGGAGTGTCTGGCCCCAGTAGTCAGCAGCCCAACAGAGTCAACAGCCCCCAAAGACAGGTCCCTTGAAAGAAACACTAAGCACTGCTAAGAGCTGGGAAGAGCAGACAGTACTGGATCCTCTTCACCACTGTTGTCCTTATATTGGTGCACTTAGCTGTGTGAGATGATGCCCAGTTCCATGGACTCCTGGGTTGAACGTGCACCAAATCCCACTCAATGAATGAAAGGCAGGTGAAAGACCTCAAACTGCAGCAGACCCATAGAAGGTGCACCGAGAAGGGAGGGTCACCAAACACAAGGAGATAAAGTGGATAATCAGACAGCTGAATCCAGCAAACAAAAGAGAGACCTGACTTTGCCTTTCACGAAAGCCCCCCAGATCACAAGAACGTGACAGAATGGACTGATAAACAACGCTGCACACGCTACCCCTTAGACTATTAGAGACTTTCCTTTTATAATTTACTCTATTTTTCCTCTCAAAAAAATATTCCACTTCACCAGTCTTGTATCCATGCTGAGTGCTGACATTTGTTTAGTCACAATCAAGTGGGCAGACTCAGCCCCTGGCAATTTCCTGTTAATTTCAGTCCATAGCTGGAAATGTTCAATTCACTGAAGATGGCAGTCTTGTCAGTATGTACAGGTTTATAAGCTGACAGAGGCAGAGGGACAGATGAGGCTCTGCATGCAACTTCAGAGGCTTTCTTCTGTCCTCCTCGGTAGCCTGGTGTCTTCGTTCACAAGGAACCAAGAGCTCACACATACACCTGCACGGTGGAGCGCACAGATGCATGCATACAAACTCACTGATGTGGTCCTCCTCTTTCCCCCAGATTCAACTTGCATGCATCGCCCAAGATATAGAGAGACTTAGACAGCGAGAGTGGAGCGAGGGAGAGAGAGCGAGAGGGAGAGGGAGTGGGAGGGAACGAAGAGAACTGTGTTAGAGAAACAGAGAAAGAGAGAGCGAGAAGGACTTTGTGGAGCCTGCCCCTGCCACAAGCGCAGAGGCTCCTGCTTCTCTGAGTTCCTCCTTCAGGAATCCATGCTCACCAGGCAGCCTATTGGGCTGCTGCCTTCTATCTTCCGGTGCGATTCAACAAACGACCAAGCAAAGGTGTCTGGGTGCTGAAAGTATGTACATTTATGTATTCGTGCATGCATGACAGTGGGTGTGCATTTATGTGTGTGGGTTATGTGTGCGGACAGAGGTGGGCTCTACAGTATCATTAGCGACTTCACACACGTCAAACTTAGAGTAACTTAACATCAGCTGGCCAGATGTGCAAGACACGAAAGGAGTAGCATAAGTTTTTCAATCATCTCTTCTTCAGACTGCATTAAGAACTCCTGAGAAGGTCACTCACTGCAGAGAATGCATCTCACACCTGCTTTTGTTAGGAGAACTGATAAAAAAAAAAAAAGTGACGAGTTCAAAATTAAAAAGTTTTTAAATATTACTGAAACTACAAACTGTTTTTAAAAAGGTACCACGACGAAAAGAATTATTTGCACAAATGGTCAGAGATAAATAAATCATGTGCTAGAGCACATGGCGTATGAAAAAAATATATCAAAAAATAAAACAGTATTAGCCTGATGAATTTAAGTGGATGTGAAGTAGTGCATTAGAGTACTGAGCCTTGCACATACCAACTAAGACAATCCGGTCACAGAGAGAACCAGCATCCACATGTTCTGCATCGCACAGTCCTCAGTTAGATCCATTAGCCCCTGGTTTCAAATAGAAACCAAATAAACATTCAGGTACAAATATGATTTTACCTAAAATTGCCAAAGAAAGCCTCAGTTTAGCTGAGAGGGACTGAAACTTTGGTCTTTCTAAGGTTGGCTGAAGTGTGCAGAGGGCTAGGACTGCTGGGAGCCAAATGCCCCGACATTCTTAAATCGCCGTCCTCATACTGCGGTTAGACACAACACGCCACATACCTGCCACAATCCAGCTTACAGCATGGTAACAAAAGAAAATACCCATTTCATAAAATTATCCAGTCTAATTAATACCACAGCATGACAGTAACTGTATTACCTACTGATGTCCTAAAATTGCATTGTTCAGTTTGTGCACTAGACTACTTATAAGAATTTACCCCAGTCAAACCATGGTCATTTAATGGCAAGACAATGGCTCAAATCACTACATTACCTGCTGCCCTGGTTATAAAAGACTAACTCTGAGTCATTTACTCTAATACAATATGAGCTGTACTCTGCACACACACTCTTTCAATGGCAGATAAACACATGTAGTTAGCGCACAGATTATTGTGTTACGCATTTCCCTATGCCACTGAGACGATACCTTCCTCCAACAGGGGGATTTAGCAACTTGGGAGTATGTCAGTATACAGGGGGGAGCGCAACACACATTACATCACGCTTGAGGAACCCTAAAGTCACAGCTCGGTGTGAAAGGAGGGCTCTCTTATATTTCATGTCAGTGTGTAATCCATCTGGGACATTCGCTCGAGCCAGGCCCGCTCACAGGCCTTGCTGCTGTTGGGACTGGACCCCGTGTGGCACTATTGTTTGTGTGCCACGTATGGCAACCAGCTATGAATTATTGGTGAACTGGAACAGTGCTGCTTTGGCACAAAGTGCCCCTGGCCTCAGCGGTCGCTTAACTGGGACATACAGGAGTACTGAGGCACTTCTTTCTTCACTGTGAAAACTGAGATGTCTTAAAATTCCCCGAAAAATAAAACTTTCACCTGGATGGGTCCTCAACCTCACAGCTTGCAAAGATCTAGAGCATCAGGATGAATTATTTATTTGGACTAATCATCTAGAACAAATGGTAAAATGAACAAAAGAGACTGTACAGAAAGTGAAACACTTAAAATTCAGTGTCAATCACTTTCAGACAATATCTCACCAGCCCCTGCTTTGTCACTTTGAGGATAAGGAGTATGAGATGGGGAATAATCAGCTCAAAGCCTCGGCAGCTGACAGGTATGGCCAATGAGGGAAGCTCGTCGGCAAACTGATCCAGGTGTGCTCACAAATACCATCAGGCTGGTATGTTTCGGGTGTGTTTTTATCCAACGCACATTAAATCAGACACTATCCGGTAACATGTGAAACGTCGCAAGGACCACTGGCTGAAAAAATACCAATTACTTGGCGAGAGTAGCATTATTAGTACCGCTGCTGCTGCAGTTCGGTAACAGCAGTTCGAAACAACAGAAAGCGTAAGTGAGAACAAAGACCGAGTGAGTAGCGTTGCTGCTTGACAGTTCATGAGATAAACAACACATTGTGAAGTCTGAGTATCCAGTGGCCTCATTTACTGTTTGTTGCTACCGGGGCTCTCGTCTGTTCATTAGAGGGAACCCCAGAAAAGCTGTACAAATCAGTGCATGCAAACCCCCTGCAGAAATAATGCCAAGAAATAAACTATAAACTACCGTGCTAGCAACTGCTAGCTGCAATGCAGTTGTCCACGCAAATCGAAATAAGGCCACTAAACAAGCCGCATATCACTTCTTCGAGCATACACGGGTATATTTAGTAGCTCCTTCAAACAAACACAGACCGAATCTGTGTGTGAAACAGATAGAATGCGTGGCTGAAATTTCCTACCCGACCCCTATCACGCATTCTTACTATCCAGCTGAGACCACATTCACACGGGAGATTTACCATATGGATTGACACACACACACACACACACACACACACACACACACACAAGCACAAATTGTGCACTGGCATAATATTTTCCCTGCCAGTGACTCAGATTTCACCGTGTCCCTGACAGATTAATATTACAAATTATAGTGTTCACAGTCATACAGACAGATGGCTATTAAACAGTGATTGGCTTATTACAATTGTAAGTGGTATGAAAGAAGTACGGCTGCATTAAAGGCATCGGTTGTCGGCACGCGAGCTAAGAATTAAGGACAAAGGAGGCTAAATTAGTGTGACAGCAACAAGGGGGTCCAAGCCTTTGCCCAAAACAAAACCAAGCTCTGACTACAGCAGTGACCTTCTGCAGACCAGCCCTGCAGCGTAAATCCATTAAAGAATGAAACTCAGTGGTCTGAGTGGAGAAACCTGCGGGCTGTTCTGTTCCTCAGAACTTAAAAAAGCCACTTTCCAGCTCAATATCCAGCTACAGAGCTGTACTCTTCACATGCAGACCTAGAATAAAAAAAAAAAAATTAAAAAAAAAACTGTGAACGTCCAAATTAACTCAAGCTCGGCAGCCGTTCGAGCGTGTGTGGGGGCTTGGTTTTTTGAGAGCCTGACGAGGGAGAGATATTCTACAGAACTGTGATGTGGCTGTTGCTATGACGACACAGGGAGTGGGGGGAACGTTGGGGTTGTAAACCGTCAATGCCCATTCCCTGAAGCTGCACAACTACACTGAGTGGCCATCGCAACCCAACAATTAAACAGGTAACAGTGACACCATCGCAAACCACAGGTGACCCCGATTAATGTGAGGAGCCGTTACACGGGCAGCGGCATCGCGCCGCGCATCAATCATTCAACACCATATAACGGACATTACGCACTTTAATGAAGATAACAGACCGACGCTCTGAAAGTTATCTACCTGTTTAATTGTGAAAAATTGAGGAAGACCGTGCAATTAATCATCCAATCCGATCGCTTGCAGTTACCTACAGAAGCTCCATGTTCCCTTCAAGCATGCCAGTCAGAGTGGATTTGGTGTGCCACGCAACACAGAGCTCAGCGACAGTGGCTTGCCACTGTGACTGGCTCTTGATAGAGAGGGCCGTTCTCTGAGCCGTAATCTAACCGAATCTTTTTTCCCCAGCAGCCTGCACTTCAAAAATCTCCTCTCAGGTTCATACTGTCATGTTACAGCATCCCCCTGACAGACTCTAGATCTTCTGAATCTGCTAGTGTCACATGTACACACTGAGATGTTTACTTCTAAGGCCTGAACCCCCTGTTTCCCAGGTTTCTCCAGGGAAATCCACTTGTCACTACTCAGCTAGCAGTGTTGGTGGGAGTTGAGTGTGGTGATCACCATCTTCACCCACCTCTCTACGATGACAAGGAAGCAGAACTCAGTTGAACCCAGCTCATACACGCATCAACAGGATGGAAACGGGGAACTGACAGGGCACAGCATTGTTGAAAACCATAAGTGGTGATAACCATCTATGCACCTGGATGAGAGACTTTATGCAATAGCTGTCCAACCTAAAGATTTACTTTGCCAATATGCACAAGAGACTGACTGCAGAGTCTCACCATCCCTCCGTGACAATGCCCTCAACACCACACCTTGCCCCACAGCTCAGAGCGAGTCCTCTCTGCCCCTGTCTGTAATCCCATCCCTGTTCTGCCAGACCAAGCCTGCGCTGCCCTTGTCTGCAGCACTAGCTGTGTGAATCTCACCGCCTGCATCTGCAGGGCAGCTATTGCTGTGAGGCTGGAATTTACAGTCATCAGACCAGATTTAAATGGACACCAGTGACATTGATGAGCTGGCAGCCCACACAGCCAATGGGAACTCCCTTAAACATATTTAACCCCCCCCTGTTTTTTTTCAAGATTTTGCTATATGTTAAGTCAACACTTGGAACAAATACTGCCACCCATTTATAGGAACCTGACTGAATTTCAGTGCAAAGATCAAATGGCAGTGCCCTGCTGAGCAAACCGAATTTATTTCTACCATAAACGTGAATTCAGTAGAGGATCCGAGACAACCCCACTTACATAAGTAAGCTCTTCTGCATGACTGCTTTCTGGAGATATGAAGCCAAAAAGATGTACAGAAGACCAGGATCTCCACCCCCCAACGGGGGGGGGGTTAACAGACGAGGCTCCAAGGTTCCATCGGTTCTTATCACCACCAAATCAATGAACCTGCCTGTCAAATATTGAAATGAACCATGCCCAGTATACTGCAGACGACGACAACAGACAGCACCATAAGCCTACGAACGTAGTAAAAGTGAGTGTGTGAAAGTTTTCATTAGTGGCCATACTGAGCATCTTTTCAGCATAGGAAGCAGCTAGTCTTACAGTTCCTCTTTGACCATGAAATTAAAGCATGTATGTGAACATTTACACTGTTTTACACTCGGCCAGATTCTCAAGATAACTGACCGAAACCCTCATTGCCCCCCTACATGGTCCCCTCAAAACCATCTGGGGAACAACACACAGAACACAACAGTTAAACCTGTTCTCTAAACTGCCACATAAACCCAAAAAATGAGAAAAACGGATATGAATAATTGTATAAGACAAATTACAATGGCACTAATACTTTCTCCATCAACTCGGACAAAACACTAGAGTCAAGTAGTTTCCCTTAAAAAACAGACGTGATAAAAGCATAAATTTAAGAAAAATATCATGAAACTCATATCCGTGCACTGCAGGCTGGCTGTCCCAGGTGGGAGACCGGCTTCATTGACACAACAGGAAATTAAGGAGGGTGAAGAAGCACAGGTCTTCCTCAGACGCATGGAAAGGAGGGGAGGGAGTGCTCTTCTAACCAGAACCTTCATGAGTTGTGTACCACAAGGCCACAGCGACAGCCACGGCTGCACTGGATCCTTAATGTGCTCCCAGCAGGCAAGGCTGCCTTTAACAATTAAGGGGGAGAGGGGGAAAATTTTTAGAGCTTTACAAGCAAATAGAGCAGAAAGGTGGGTGTGAGCTACAGTCACTTCACTGAGATACAAGAGAAGATTGGGCCAAGCCAGAGAAAGGGGGGGGGGGGGGCACTGGGACAAAACCAGTGGGATTAAGTGCAATCGCTTTGCAATGGACTTATACATTGGGCGGCGCGTGCTAAACAGNGGGGGGGGGGGGGGGGGCACTGTGACAAAACCAGTGGGATTAAGTGCAATCGCTTTGCAATGGACTTATACATTGGGCGGCGCGTGCTAAACAGATCCTATATCAAGCGTACACTGGCTGACTGATAAAAAAAAAATAAGATGGTGCAAAAGCAGTTCAAGTCACAATTGTTTTTGCACTGCTAATTATAATACTGTTTAATGTTTTATGTTTGCTCATCCTCTGCAAAAAGCATGCTCTTGTAAATGCTTTTTTCCCACTTTGTGAATACATTTCTGACGTAGCCCTTTGGAGCGTGTTGGCCTCAGCAGACAGCACGTCTATAGAGCTTTATAGCTACCTAGCAGTCAAAATTTAGTTTTATTTGATATATTTATTTGATATTTAATAGAGGAACACAGCCTGGCATTTTCTGTGCCAATATTCTGTCATCCACTGAGGTGAGACTTTCAACATGGGGATGATGTCACAACTGGTGACAAAACATTCCCATGGAAAATGCCAGGCCTGGCATTCACCTAAACAATCTAACCCTCCAGACCAACCAATCTTCTCTTTGTTCTCTCAGTATTATTATGTTTTTATCAATGCTCCCATCATAAAAGAAGAAATAAAACACAAAAGAATGCTTTATTTCCTAGATCACACTTGTGTTTTTGTGCCAAACTCACTTTTTGGTAGTTTAGTAGGCAACGCATTTTTCCAGACCATTTACATTCATCCCATAAAGAAAATTCTGAAACTGGTGTACACATTCATCAGCAGTATAGCTTTAAATTTCAAAAATAATAAAGTACTGACATTAATGTGAGCAATACCAGAGAAGAATAATCCACACCATTTCTCCTTACCACTAACACCCCCAATCATTCCATTTCAGCACAAGGTCCCTCTATCGACAAAGGAATCCCCTACAAGCACTGAGGGAAGGAATGGATGGGAAGGGGTTAAAGAGAGCTGAACAGTATTTGCTGGAATGATTTTTGGTGACAAAGGAGCAGGGGCGACCAGCCACATCAAATGCACAGCATCACAAAGGTGAACGCACCTCCCTTTTCGCTGAGCTCAGCTTCTGTCATGGACACATCTCATTTCACGTGCAAGGCAGTCATTTATAGGAACATTTTGGGACTATCTAAAGGATTCCTTATTTCAAAAAACTAAAAGCTTATTAGTGAGGAACTACTTGTCACTTCTTCCAATTCTGCAGTTTTTTTTTAAGGGTTCAAAAGTTCACAAAACTATATACTGTTTGACAGTTGTCGTAAAATGATTTATTCTGGTTATACTTCAGAACTGTACAAGCTGAGCCACTGTAATGACTGACACACCGGGAAAACGAAATGCCATAAAAGGCTGCATTAAGAGAATCGCATACGAGAACCTGGTGTTGTTGGCTCTGCTAAGCTCTCGCTCGACTCACTGACACCTCCCACCCAAGAAGGAAGAGCACAGTTAACTGAAGGACTAGAATAAATATATTTGACAGAGGAGATGTACAAGTGATGCTGAAAAAGAATAGCAACACAGTCAGTGATATCAAGCAATAAGCTTTTTTTTTTACCATGCAGAACAAACACGGAGGATTATAAAACAATGGTGAAAAGGAATGTTAAACTCTAAACAGGTGGAGGCAAACTGCAGCTGTCAAGGACCATCACATCTGCTGCCATTTGAATTCTATGCAGAATCACAAAATGTTTTCAAAATTATTTAGGAGCCAGAGACACTGACACAAAGGGGCACACGTGTTAGCTGCTTCCTTGGCCGTCCACAGTGATGGTTAGAAGGTACATCATGAGCCACGTGAGTGTTCTGACAGGTCCCCGTCTCTGCAGTCATAAGACCTGAACGTCTGTACAGTACGGCTGAATAAGCACAGCAATGTGAGAAGTGTGTTATACGTGAGTAAATGTACTGGCAAGGAGGTGCAGAAACGGCTCCGTGAAACACTGCAATTTCTGTACTCGCCTTAGGTACAACATCCTATTAGGTGACAAAAGTGGTGTGGGTGTCTCCTTGTGTCCATGCAGTTTCTTCATGTGCAGGACCACATTCTGACACTTGTGATAGAAACAGAAGTACACTGCATACACATCAGTCTGGTAATATCCATGGGAACTTGGGCCCAAGTCTGTAAGATACAATGCTTTTAATACCACAGGGATACAGTTATGATATCCTTAGACAGCATAAAATGGTCACTTTCTCTACAGGATGAACCCCACTAATGAAATGACATACAAAGCAGGACATGATAATTGTACAAAAATTTAAAAAAAGCCATGCGTATTCAGCTGAGAGGATTCCCTTAGATGCATGAAACTGTGAAACACCCATAAAGACCACCATGGTATGTATTGCAAAGAGATGGAGATTGAATGAAATATGTGCATTCATGACTGTGACAAAGGGCCGTTCGTGCCACCTTGTGGTGCTTATGGATAACAGCTGCAAACCAAAACTACCGGACTATGGCTCATACTGGGTTTCCGACAACTGTCGAGAAATGCCCCAGTTGTGAACTTTCTGCTTGTTGTTGAGTAAATGCAACCTGCCTTTATGGCTTATATCTGGTGTTCCCCAGTGGTGGAGATTTAACATAATGTGAATGTATTGTTTCAAAAGATCTGGGTATTATCCAGTAAGTGAATATAATGTAACTGTTGCATTTACATATTTCATTCATATAAATAAGTAGACACTACCTTGTCTGTTTGATTAAAATTATTAAAACCAGTTCCAATTTGACATTTTTATGGCATCAAAAGGTCTAAAAGGGTTAAAAGAATAAATGGGAACATCCCCCCCAGTCTGTTCATTACTTGCAAATTAGAAAAATAATCTTCATATTTGATCATCACACAGTAAAGGGTACTAAATAACTTCACTTGTATATGCAAAAACTCAAGTCTGATTCATCTCAAGCAATAACTTTTACCTCTTTTTTATGTTTTTACTTGTACTTTTATCTCCAGTTGTTTTGTATTACTTGTAATTAGTTGAATATTTTCATTAATTTCAAACTACAAGCAATAAGTCAAACAGTTTAATCATAACTATAATTGAGATTTTGAGACCCTAAACAGATAACTAGTTTGAAGAAGGTCTGCATTGTTAACCCTTTTTGACTGTGATTTAGTGGTGACTGTAGGTTACAGACAGACTTAGGTTCCCAGTGGTGTCCATAAGCTAGAGAGAATTTACAAAAATGTGTTTCTGAAGCTTCCCAAAAACCATTATACAGTCCTATAAGTATTGGACAACAGCACTCCCCACTGAAAATGCAGAAAGATACAGGCAGACTGAAGTATCAGTGACACCGGGAGACCCTGACCACCCCAGGCTGGGTAATCTGTGCAGGGCCATGAAGGAAATGGATATGTGAGAGACAAAGAGCTTCCTTTCAGTATCCATTAGCATCGGGGCAATGCAACCCCAGCTTGACCACTAAAGAAAAATCGATGTAAAGAGAGCGGTGGTGCAATGCAGGGAGCTGTGGGGTTCACGGCAATGGTACACTCAGTTTCTCTCTCTCTCACTCACACACACACACACACACACCTTCCTGCAATCTGCTGTCTCTTCCACTGTTCCACCGACATGTACAAAGAAAAACCAGGCTCCATCTCCTGCAGTTTTTTTTTTTTTTTTTCAGCTGGCACTGACAGAGACCAAGGGAAACTCTGACAGCAACTGCTAAAAATGTGCTCAGTGAGCAGAACAAACAACATGGCAACATGAGACAAGAACACTGAAAGAGCATTTATTAAGTTTAAACATTTAAGATAAGGACTACATTAAAAGGAGCATAAGCAGCTTTGAAATGCCTAAAAAGCACCGGTCATCGAATTAGTTTAAAGAGTTACTATGTTACATAAATAAATCAGATACACAAGATTGTGGTAAGATTTATTTTCTCTTTTATAAAAACTTAATGATGTAAACTGTGACAAAGGTGCACTGTGAGTGAGACAGATACATGGTGCTAAAAAGGCTATAAAAGATAAACTATATTTTTGCAGCAAATTGGGAATTATAACTGGGTACAGCTGCAATATAAAAAAAGAAATCCAGGTCCTTTATTGCAAGTTTTGTTACTATTAACATGTGCAGTCCAAAATGATGAACTGTAAAGTTACAGATGACACATACAGGACAGACCACATAAGATGTGGTTCAAATTGCAGATCTCGATCTTACAGGTGTTACATGTGCCAAGGTAACAGGTGCTTTGCAGAGATGGGTGTGTCACAAAAGCAGATGTGTTCCAACCCTGAGCCAGCAGTGTGTTAAGGCACAGGCTACCTGGGATTATCAGGGCCTGAAATAATGATGAGAGAACCGAGTTGCATGACTCTCCGCTGGTCTGAGTTGGCCCTCATTAAAGAATATGGCCTGATCAGGATACCGTACTCAATTAGGGGTAAGAGCCTCTTCCTGGGCAGCTCTCAGGTAAGGCAGGTAATGTTTCTGTGAGAAACCCATACCAGCACGCACACTACAAGGAACAGGAGTGGAACGCTACACCAAATGGACATCTGGAAGTTAAATCAGTAGTTATTAAATTTGTCAACACTAGTTTATGATGACATCGGAGCAATACCAACAACTGAGAGCCAGTGTATGGTGAGGCGAGCAGAACGCAGCCCAGTCAGCTTCTCCAAGAAAAGCCAATACAGCGCACATACTGGGCTGCTGACCGCTACTTGAAACCCTGGTCAACGCACGGAAGACTGACCGAGCTTTAAAGCAAAAACACAAAAGGTGCAGTGACAGCAACCTGTTGGCGCCACGCTACATTAGGTAAAAAAAAAAAAGCCATGTGACCTCACACATTGTACTCACATTACTAGATACAGTCCAGTAAGGGAAGCTGTCAAAATAAAAACCCGTTACTTCGCATTATTGTCAATGAAGAGCAACGGCTACAGCATGCAAACCCATGGGAGTTAGACTGGAAAAAAAAAAGTCTACTGCTTGCAGCAGAGGAAGCCTGGAGAAGAAGGAGCACTGCACACCTCGTGCTCTAGGTCCTATTTACCACACCCCGTAACTGACAGCACCAGGGCAAGATCCATCGCTTTCCCAACCTGGCAATGGCAGCAGGCACCATCCAATAATGGTTCGCAAAATGGAGACAATAAATCCCCACAGGCAGCTTGAAGCAGCATTCTCTCCGAGTGCTGTTATCTGTGGAACGGCACCATAAAAGCCTGCCATTTCTGACCGCAGCAACCGATAAATAGAACTGTGGCATGTTGGCTGGACAGGGTGTTAAAAGATAGCCACTCGGCTCAGCTGCATGCATGGGAACAAAGAGCAAGACCACCTAGACACCGAAATACAATCTTTTACTGCAGCATTTTAATACTTTATCTACCTCTTCCGTGTCCCACGAGACTGTCCTTTTCGGTGCTGTCCATGCACACTTGTGGCCTACATGGTTAAAAATAAATCAGCACCCAGCACGGTGCTGAAGTAACGGTAGCAAGTGAGGGGAAACAGAAATTCACATTAGTTGCCCAGAAATGAACTATGGCCCCAAACTGTTATTTAACCGCTCATACTGAAGCCACCTGGACACATACACACTCAGAAACCCGAAGACCATTGGCGTAAACCATACCCTATTGAAGAAAAGTATGTAGATCTACAAAACAGTCACCATCATCACCAACTACATCCATCATATCATCTAAAGGACACTTTCAGAGTGTAGATGCACATAATGATAAATCACAGGAAAACTTAAAGCTCCAATTCTGTACAACAGAGTTGGCAGCAAAGTGGAAATGGAAGTAGGACCCACACAGGTGCTGCTCAGCTGGATCTAGAGGCAGTAACCAGTTATGTTTAGGCTACCCTGTGGCCACCTGGACTGGACAGATGCTGGAGACCTGCTCTCATCTGCTAGACCTTACCTGTACTTCATGCCAGTCTGGAAGGACACACAGTCCTCCAGTGTTAGGCCATTCATCTTGAGGAAGTCCTCCATGTTCTTGAGCTGTGCAGCGGCACGTTGCTCCCGCAGCCGTTGCAGCTGGGCCTGGTCGGTGTGGCGTGGTGTGCTTAGGCCCGGCTCTGAGTGGTAGCGGTTGATGCCACTACGCACACTCTCACTGTACGACATGGACAGCATCTTGCTACTGCTGCTGCTGCTGCTGCTGCTGCTCTTCCTGAGGCCGCTGCTAAGCCCGGGGGGTCGGGGGATCTGCAGGTTTTCAGGAGGAACACTGCTTTGGCGGTTGAGGGGAGGCCCCCCTGCATACCCACCCGCAAACATCCTCCCCCTCCAAACCCGTGCTCCCCGAGACTACAGCTGGCCCTCACACAGACCCCCGCCTTTGGACACAGAACCCGGGCCCAAGAAGGCAGCTCCAAGCTGGCGGGGAGCTCTGCGTCTCCTTAAATAGCATCTGCCTTCGTTAAAAACGGTGGCTTCCTGCCTGGCTTCTGGTAACCAGAGCTGCTCTCCATCATGCTGTGACAGGGGCACAATGGTGCTAGTTGCACTGATAGGCCCCCTCCCAGCCACGTTCAGGTGACCACGGAACAAGTGGCTGCCTTCCACGGGACGCATGCCAGGAATTCACAGTGGCAACAGTGGGGATTGAGCAATGCATTCAGGCATGCAAACAAGGAGGGTTATGGGAATCAGAGAGAGGGGCAATACCCACAGAGCTCAGAGCTGAGTGACATTTCTCCAAAGAGCTGAGCACCCAATTACATACTAACTTGTGACTGTGGAAGAAAATAGACCAGTACAAAGAGAACCACAGTACAGGAAAAGCCAACCATCGTTCTCCCTCGACTCCCTCCGAGATTGGTCAAAAGCAAGGAAATGACTGCTATGATCACAACATTTACTTTCTGCATAGACCCCTCCAAAACACTACTTCAGTGATAGCAGCAGATCACAAAATCTTGGGCTGGGGTTTGTAATGCATGGCAGTCATACGATACACTCTGCTCTCCATATCGCTTTAAGACCAGCAGGTGCTGAAACCAAATTCACGAAAGATACACAAATGAAAATAGGAACAGTATCTGAATCAAAACTGTAAGTGAACACCGGGTAAGAAAAAACCACAGTACACTTAATCTTAGATATTACTAAGTAATGAACTAAAGACGTGGCATAATGTTGATTATCTGATACAGGCCTTCACAAATTCAAATAAATCTGGTCAGTCACATTTTAGTGCAGAATCCTTCAAAATGCAACTAAAATGTAATTAATTTAACTTCTAAAATCTAACTTAAGTTAGTTTGTAAAAATACATTTTAAAATACCTTACATCCAGCTCTATCAGCACTTTAAATACAATATTTGTTTATAGAGAAATAAAATGTAAAAACTTGCACTCCCTGTCAGTTCTGTACATAACTACTGGTGTAATGTAATGCTACGTTTTGCTAGAAAACATTAAATAACTGCTATAATAATAATAATAGGAAAACAACAACGACTGACAATCGTGCGTCTGCATCTCTCCATCTGCTGCTGAAATGCACTGTAGTTCACTTAGAGTTGCTTTGGAGAAAAGTGTCTGTTACACAAATAAATGTAAATTATGTCAATTTAAAATACAGTCTGAGCAAAAGCAATTTAAACAATATTTGTGGTGCAGATAAACATGACATACTGTGCAGGTCTCTTCAGTTAATCACTGTTAATGTTTGTGTTCTGTAGCTTGACACTGTTTTTCGTCCCGGTCATCTAAAACAATCCCTTACATTTCTGTACGACACAGACGACAAAGGATTAATATTTTGAGATCCTATAGAACCTTTAACAACAGACTTCCTTCACGTCCTTGTTGAGGACAGATGGAAGGTGATTTAACATTTTATAAAATGAGTTCTACACTGATTTATCCATTTATATAAAAGAAAACTCACCGCATCAGTTTAGGGTAAGTACCTTGATTGAGGGTACAGGAGAAGGTCTCAGAGCAGGAATGTTCACACTAAGGGTACAGACCTTACCACTGATCCAGCAGCTGCCCCTACACAGCTTTAGTTCTTGTGAAAGAGATAGCATACATGTATCCGACACTACATGCATTCCTACTTCAGGACAGTGAGTTGCCCACCCAAAGTACTTGTGAAGACATAAAAGCTTTACTTCAAACGACACTTCTGAATTGTACCACCTGATTTGAGACAAGGGAGCAACGCTGGGTTCGACTGCAGTAAAGCACGCAGCAGTCCTGCACGAAGAGTGATGCTGACCCCAACGCTCAGGAACACTAAATCAACTGAAAGAATTCCTCAAACCAACTCTCCTTTAGAGAGTAACTTCCTCACAGTCTTGAACTATCAATTAAAATCACTCATAAGGACAAGGTGGCAATATCACAGATATAACAGTTACCTGTCCTTTCGTGACCATACAGAAAGTTTTCCCAGTCCCAACAGTTTCAGCTGCATTTGTGAATAAACCATAAAACCTGTGGTCACAGGTACTACTGGGTTCATATTTTGGGAATCAGGATTATGATTAAACTGTTTAATTACAAACACCATCTTCCCAATATGTTCTCCCTGTGAAATCACTACAGATAATACTTTAGTATATGATATTATGGGTAAAATTAAATGTTTCCATTAACATTGGCAAATGTTTACCACACCACATTCAGCAAATCAATAACAAAAAAAAATGAAATAATAAATTAGCATTGATCAAATGCAGCTATTAAGCAAAGCACTGCATTTTCTGTCTTGCAATGATCTAGAACTTTAAAAAAAAAAAAAAAAAATCAGGTTACAGTCCATCCAGAGGCAGTTCACTGCAATTTTTAACATCCAGTCTGTCTCATGCAAGACAACGCACTGCCTCATTGTTTCGTCTTTCAGCAGGGTCCACGTCCACCGCACATGCAGGTTCGGACAAGCTCTATACGAGGACATTAGGTGACCCAGGAAAAAGAAGTCGCATTCTGTAGAGAACAGCTTGGATACACAGAGCAAGTCAGGGGACCCGTGCTGTCACGCTCAGGCATCATACTAACATGCAAACAAACAGACGGGGCTGATCACAGAGTGACAGAGAATAAATATGAACGTAACGGCTCAAACTCACCTGATTTCTAAGGCACTGGGGCTCATGCACTGGAACTCGTGCAACTAGCTGCCTTTATAAACACAAACTGCAACCCCAGCCGCACTGGCCCACCCAAACTGGGAGTGTCTAAACCAATTAAAGTGCGAGAAAATGCAATCCCCCCCCACCCCGATACCCCCACCCTGTACATTCCAGTGACTGGCAACCTCAACACCCTCCTCCACTTGGTAAATTTCACAAAGGAAATCCATTTAGGTCATTTAGAGCCAAGGCACATTTTGCAAGCCACAGCAAATAATATTAACCTTAAATTATTCAGGTGCTTCTGTAATAAAAGCATGGGGGTCGTTGCTCCACTGGAAAAAAGCTGCAGCATTTCAAGCCCTGATATACAAGCGTGACATCATGAACATTACACACATAAATACAGACGATAAAAAGTACTTAGACCTCAGCTACAAATCACCTCTATATCACTAAGTGAACCCTTCATGCAGACTTTCATACATCTGTATAGTTCCGGAGGTCAAAGTTTAATTCACTTTTAACAACATCTACACCACTGGAAACACTGGAACACCCTGTAGGATCACGCTGTATCACAGTTCCCCATTGCTTTCAGGCAATCTCACATTACGCCACTAAAGACACATGGTACATGGTCCCAGCAGACACCTGCCATCAGAGAGAGGAAGCAGCAGCCTGTTTCATAAAGGCACAAAAGCAAAGCAGAACAATGAGTGCAGGGTAAGTGGAACACGGAGGACGAGGAGTTAGTGACCAGTTAATCTCTCCCTTTCACTTACAAACACGTAAGCCAACAAGCAAAGTCAATGCTTGATCGGCAGAATAAAGAAGCAGTCGAAAAAACTATGCAAATTGGTAACGTGCAGAGGAAAGCGCTCTTATGAAAAGAGAAGCTTTGCATATAAACGTATCCGTTTTCACTTGGATTTGTACTTTATTAATACACTTTCAGTATTGTTTTATGTTTTCTATTTACTTTATTATTTGATTTATTGTTTTCCAAGTTACCTTTCTTTTTCAATTTGTTTTAGCAGTTAATCTGCTACTCATTTGTTTTTTACATGGCACTCCTGGTCCTCTGTACAGCCAGAAAGGTCTATAACATCTGATGATTAGGCCTCAGTAGACCCACAACAGACTCTCGATGCCACAGCAACACAGAACTACACTGACAGTCCATCTAGGAAGAAGGACTTGGGACTGTATCATTCTCTGTAGGAAAAACTACAAATTTTACCCCTCAGCGCAGTTTTGCAAAAGTCCTACCCACACTGGTCTAACTCACATTTGACTTGCAGTGCTGAAGGATGAAGGTTGGTTCCAATCAATCTCTGACAGCATTTGAGCCATAGACTTGGATTTCTGGTTTTTCGTTGAAACTCAAAGTCAGCGGCAAAACTCTTTTCCATGAGGACAGCAGCAAAGTTAGGAACTGGATATGACTAATCTGTACGAAACTGAAATTAAAACAAGAATCAAATTTTGCTTTCCTTGGAAAATATGAAGTTCAGAGTTCAGTGTTGAACCATTTCCCCACATGAACTAAAAATCAAACCCCGAAATGTTTTTTTCCCCCAAAAATAACTTGAAATCAAATCACCTTTTCCTTTTCCTGTGGAAGAGTTAAACCTTACACAAATTGGAGAAGGGGAAATTTTTTTTAAAAAAGAAAGAAATTGTGAAACGCAATTCAAAGCCTGTTTTCATTCTCCAAAAGCGCAAAATGTTTCTTCTCGTTCAAGTAGGTAGTATGTACACAAGCTTATGGTCACCACTCTGCAGGAGTGACCCTAGACCCAAGGAAGCAAAACACAGACAGAACGAGCTCCAAAATTTTAGTTTACGTAACATTTAAATTGCTGTCCAAATGTCACACAGATGTCAGTACGCTCGCCCGATGAAAGGAGTACAAGGGCTGTGATAGATGAGCGAGTATCTAAAAACACAGATGGGGGGGGGGGATCGATACCTCCCTCCTCTGAGGTAACAGCATACTAATAGAGTTTTAATGAGTGAACAATAAAAATGTACATTTCCTCTGTTGTACTCAACCTGCATTGCTTAACTGGCGTGGTATTAATGTGAAAACCTACAACGTGCACCGATTATAGTTTATCAAGCTGGGAGGCTTACAGTTATATCTTCACACCATCAAGTCTTTCCTATTTACCACCAAAAACAGCCTTTTTTCACTAATAAATGTTTCTTTTATGAGAACGCAGACATAAAAGTAAATGTCTTGTAAAATCCTGCAATAATAAGGGATAAGATGAATGCAGATACGAGACTGGCGATTGGCTCCAGTTCTCCTGCTGTCCTTTCAATCGCCAACATCTTCTTGTGACAGAAATATACAGGATTGTATGTTTGGATATAAGTGTAGAATTCCTAGAATTATTAGTATTGCAGGGGTGATCGGAGGAGCACTGCTCTCCCATAATGCAGTGCGGCTGCATGTTTGTTGTGCCTAACCGCTCCTACACCTCCAATAAATAAAAAAACAAACCGATGAAAACATTCCTCCCTACAGTAACCAGAACACCAACTAAAAATACAGTTCTTTTTAACCTCACAATAAGGTGACCCCTGCATTTTAGGCAACTGAATTTTCTGGACCAAACTTATCGCATTATGACAGGGTTTCACCGTAGTTCTCACTTGTTTCCATTAACCGTTTTGTCTTGGTACAGGTTGTGGTGGTCTGGAGCCTACCTCACAATCAGTGGGTGTGAGATTGGGGAGGTACATCCTGAACAGGATAGTAAAAGTTAAAAAGTCGCAGGAAAGCTTTACCCATCACTTTAAAACTCGCAGTGGTGACGTGAACAGAATTCTCTTGAATGACAGTATCATTACAAATGACTAATGATTGGATTTGCTACTCTTTCTGGTGCTCGTAACACGTTACAAATACTTCAGAAGAGAGAGGTCAGTAGTAGTTTTTACATAGCGCGTCTATAATGTGCTTTAAAGAAGAACGGTACGTTTTTAAGAGCTCTACAGCAATTCGCAATGAACGTCAGCAGTCACAAATCGCAGAGGACAGATTCCACCCACTATTAATAACTATTGGCCCAAAGCTGGGTCTCAGTGGTGAGGAGCCTACCCTGGAGGCACAGGACATGAAATGGGGTACATCCTGGAAGGGATGCTTTTCCATCAGATGGAATCACTTGCACATATGCACAGCAAGGGCAACTTAGAGTCACCAGTTCACCTAAAACATCTCTTCTCACACCTGAACTGTGGGAGAAAACAGAGAGAACATGTAAATTATGTGCTAGATTCAAATCAACAGCCCAGGAGCTATGAGGGATCAATATTAAAATCAACAGAACAACAAAAAAGAAATAACAGTAGTAAGGAGAGATAAATGGGGGAGAAAAGGGAAAATGCAAACATGTTGTGCATGAATGATTTTTGAATACACGTCTTAAACCTGGATTCAAAGGTGTTCACACTGACTGATATTCAAGAGTTAGTTCTGAATTAAATTGTCTCAATGTTTAAAAGATGAGGCGGGAATTTCGAATGTTTGATGGAGGGGGGCGAGAGAGCATTTTAAGGCTCAGAAAGCATCATTTAATCTTTTCCCATTTAAATTATTGGTTATAAAGAGCTTAAAATGGATCAAATTTAAAAACAAATTTTCTGGAACAAATTACGTTCATTATGTGGGAAAGGCTGGCTACGTTTCTTTGAATCCTGGTGCCACCCTTCCTCTTTGCATTACAGTACTAAAAATCCTAGATGACTGAGACCAAAACACATTTCAACAGGCTACTAAGTGCAGACAGCAGAAAGAGTTAAAATGACTTTGCTCTTTAGTTTGAATTAATACCCCCATCCTAGATGCATCAGGAAGAGGGGGAAAAAATGAGCTGAAAAAAGGCAAGATGGTCTTCCCGACAGCCCTTTCAAATGAGCAGCGAAATGTCCGGAGACGGGGGAGAGTAGCAACGGATCGATACCTTCAAGTCTGAGGAGGCAAACAGGACACTTTTCACTTAAATGCCAGGGAACGCTGCAAAATTCAATACAGCACTCATTACTGTGGTTTATGGCAGAATCAGCAGGCCATTCAGTCAGACAGCCAGCCTTTGTGGGGTCAGTGTGAGAAGTAAAGGCAGCACAGAGCATCTCAACTTGTGAACCCGTGAACTGGTGGCCAATAACCACAATGAAGCAAGAGGAACATGTTTCCAGCTTATTTTCTAGGGACTGCTTAAAAGTAGATGCCCATTTTCGTTCAGCAAACAAATAGTTATTTAACATTACCTACACATTAATATAAACACACCGACAATTTGCAGTTTAGAGGTGCTGCCAACAAATTGAAATATCTGAACATTATATTATAATCCTCTATAACTATAATAATCAGATTATATTATAATTATTGTAAGAAACTGTACTGCACTTTGATCACGGTTCTCACAGCTCCCCTCGCCGGACAAATCACAGACCAGAGCAGAGAAATGAAACAGCTTTGTTTCTTAGAGCAGTCCAAAACATTTCCCGAGTAACATTATCATCACATAGAGGCACAAACACATGACACACTCTGAATAACACACACATCAGCCTTCTGTCACAACACAGCCAGAATTAACAGGCCGAGTCCCCCAGCCTCAGTCCAACTCTGTTCAAACAGGACAAAACGCAGCTTTTCGTTGAAGTCAAAACTCAGCATATACTGGAGATAAGATACTCATACGCACCACCTGCATCCACTCCAGGCAAATGGGGCAGCTCATCTCTGTCCAGACTAATAAAAACCTACCTCCGTCTTCATCACCACTTCCATCTGAACTAAAGGGCACGTTCTTGTTTCTCAGCCCTGCATTAAGGGGCGTTTCAGGTGTCTGTGGATGCAGCGACTGAGGAAGAATGCAGTGCTGTTCAAAGAGAGCAAAGCTGTACCTGTAGAACTGCAGCTGGCGTTTGGGGCTTCCGTAGCGAGCACTGAGGCCAGCATGAGAGAGAAGGAGAGGGCAGAGCTTAGTTCAGAGCAAAGCTAGGAGCAGGAACAGAGACCATCACAAGACAACCAGGTTCTTTCATCCCTCAGGTCCATTGAGAATAGAAAAGGGTGCTATGAAGTGCCAGTTACACAGGCACTTATACGGACAAGTTAAAGCACAGCATTTCTCACGTACAGAGCAATCTTGCATTATTCAAGCACATCTGTTTTTAAACATAAGTAAGAGAATCACTTGCAAGATGTAGATTTGAAACCCAAAGAGCTATAGCAAGCATGTACAAAATGTGTAAATCAGTTGTTTCAAAATACTTTGGACAAAAACAGTGAGTTCGGAACATTGGTTACAGGGACAGATAAAAAGTTTTGTGAAAATAAATCACAGGGTCAGGGGAAAAAAACTGTCATAAAAATGTACAGTAACTCACAAGAGTGTATTTTGCACATGGTGAAATGTGTTGAAAATAATGAGACTCCATGTTTTCTGCTAGGTCAACTGGAGTTCCAGACCATCGGTGAACAGCTAGTTCGAGCTGTATAGTGGCGCCATCTGCTGGTGGCCATTTTGAACGACAGCGTAAGGGTTTAGTGTCGTTCTTTACTGTTGACATTTTCCTCCAAAACAGCTTAAATTTACTCATTTATACAGCTGGGCATTTTTTACTGGCGCAATTTAAGGCAAGTAGAGTAAAACCCTGACATACCGCAATATTTGGAGTCCAAAAAATTCAATTGACTAAAATGCAGGGTTGTCTTAACTCAACTGGTTAATTGAAAACAGTATTTTTAAACTGGTCTTCCAGCTACTTTCTGAAAAGAAAGAGGGTTGCCTTTTTCCCCTCATTTATTAGAAATGGAGGAAATGGAACAATTATTAAAAACAAAATACTAATAACACTAATGGAACAATAATATTGTACTAATAATACTACAAGAACTTTCAGCTGAATCCAAACTTTGGCTGTTTGGTAAACTTTATTTTGCTATAGACCAGTATCCTTTTCTAAATACAAGGTAAATTGTGCCGTTTTTCCTCTTCCGTTTTCCACAGTAATACTGCAATCTCTGGGAAGCCAAGTTAATTCAATTATTTTTAATTCACTGACGTGGATAAATTAAGACTTTACTTTGTACATTATGACTGGGAAGTGATATTAATACAGTATTAGTCTTCCCCAGAGGACGACAGGAACCACCACCCATCACGTTACGTCCAAATTCGTGTCACACGGGGGGGGCACAATATTGGGCAGATTCACTGTACTTTGCTCAAGAGTCCTACAGCAAAAGATTGGATTTAAACCTGCTTCTTTCTACATTCAACAGCAAGGCGGCATCTTTAACCACCATTCAGATCCCAGCTTCAACTGTAGCTACACATACACATATCCAGAGTATATGCGAAAATGGAGGAACTTTACAATAATGCAACAAAAGCTGAAAGAGCAACACTCAGCAATTTTAATTTTACCTGGGCAAGTCTCATTATGGCCGTATTCTGGCTGGACCGAACCTTATTGCTACCACCTAAAACCACATCAACACCTTAGGGCTACTCGGGTCATGCTTGCTCTACCCAGGTGTCTTCTGCAACTTCATTGCCATCAGCAGTTTACCTTGTAGTGGAGCACTACATACTCTACATTTCCATTGCATTCAGGATCCCCTTTGACTGTTAACTAAATTAATGTTTTGACAGAGTTACAGATTTGTTCAACTTTCTGCTACTGTAATACAGCTTCTGCCTCCCACAAAGTATTCACCACCATGGTCCTGCGGTGTATGTCAGATATACCTTTGGCAGTACCTGCACATTTGTAACTGAAACCAATACCTGTGGTAGTTCTAGCTCTCCTTTCAACTCTGCAATTCCACCTGCCCAAGTCTGGGTAAACAGTAAAGCCAGGAACATCTTCCAGGTGAACCAGGTGAGGGTTCTCATTGGGCTGTAAAGCCAGTAAAGTCTTACTTCATGTCCTTAGAAAAGTTTCATTTCAATTCAATCTGAAGCAAGTATTCTTTCGCTATTTACTTGTATATTACCACATCTGCTCTTCTTTTAGCCCTAACAAGTGCTCCAGATGCTTCTGAGAATAAGCATCGCTACAATGTGAGACCACCCCAACCAGGTTGGGCTGTACAGATGTAAACTGTGTTGGGGTTGAATATAAATTTTAACCATTCTGACTGGATAGTCTGTGTGTTATCATGGACGCCCCTCTTCAAGTCTGGCCTTTTGAATGACTTGATTATACAGCAGTTTTTTATTTATTTATCTATTTATTTTTATTAAACAGACCAATTCCCGAAACCATGTGAGTAAACGTTAACGTAAATGGACAGTTCAAAACAATCATTTATGAAGGTATTTTTGTGCCCCTGAACTACCCCGTGTTTTCCACTGTGTTGACTGAATACAAATTTATGGAATCAACCCAATTTACATCATATATAAATTTTCACTCTTCTGAATTTGATGAATGGGTTGGGTGCAGGTGAAAATATAAATTAATGTTCACCTTATTGTCAAAAACATTTCTATGAAAACAAATGTATATGCACTGACACAAGGCTGAGGAACAGAAAGTCTCACATTGGCCCAGGTGACCAAGAGCACTTGTAATACACGTAATGAACAAGCGCAATATCTGTGGTTGTGAGCAATGTGTATTTTCATATCTTTGTGTATCCAGTATGTGTCTGGTCTGGCCTACAGGTGTTTTAGCATGGCCTGCCATTATACCTGTGTATCTCAGCAGGGACAGGTGTGCGCACATGTCCGGCTCTCACCTGTAGATCATACCCGGCGAGCCAGTCTGTCGGAGCGATAGGCGGGCAGGGGAGTCAGTGGTCGATTCGGGATACATGGAGCCGGAAGAGTGAAGCGGACGGCCAGCCCTGGGGTCTCTCAGTCACCACTCAGGGCTTCTGGGAAGGACAAGAGAGTGAAGGGCATGAGGACAGTACCTGCAGTCCTGCTAACAACAAAAAAACAAAGCACTCAGACTCCAGGTTTTGAAACATGTAGTTTATGTTTCCTCAAGAGATGAAAACCTATACACTGCCTAAAGCACACAGAAAATAAACATTGGAAACATAACAATATTTGAACAGTACAGAGCCACAGCAGATAATGTGGTAGAGTTAACTGCAGTGCAAGTCTCATGACCACAAAATTAATGGCCACTGTACATCACTTTAGAGAAGAGGAGGAGGAGGAGGAGGAGGGCTTGCTGAACGAATAAATTAATGTGTGCACGGCCACTAGATGGCGCCATTACCCAACAGCAGCTAACACCAGCACACAGGATTCTTGGGATCACATGGTGGAAAAGCCAACTAAGATTGATGGAGAGCTTTGTAAATGTAATGAAAATGCAATGAAAATGTTAGAAAGAGCAGCAGGTCAACATTGCTGTCAAACACGCTGCTGTGGGACAGGTTCACGGCAGCCCCTGGTTTAAACCCTCACGTGCAGTGTAACACGGCCGGACGAACCGTCAGGCCCTGTCCGATTGCTCACTGTCTGAACGAGAACCAGAAATACCTGAGATTGGAGCACAACTTCTTTCCATCCTGTTAATCACCCAGACATACTAATCCTGTGGTTTCAGGATGGGCTGGAGGGCAGCACTGGTTACAGCGGTGTCATCTAGTTGCCACCTGATCTAACGGTCCCTCCCGGGCCTGCGCACCGAAACCACCTGCTTGGTCCATATCCGTGCTGTTCACAGAGGATCGTTCAGAGCATACTCATGTGGAGTGGGGTAGAAAGCAGTGGCGGTTTGAAAGGAACTCACAGAACGCATGTCAGCCAGCTAGCAAATATCACTCTCACGGGAAAACTGGCGCGTGCATTGTTCTGATCGACCAGTTGTCCCATTTGTGCTCATGGCAAAGATCTCAGCGTTCAAATGGGTGACCACACATCAAGAGGTCACCAGTGGGCAGATTACAAGTCTTCAACAGTTATATTTAGCACAGCTGTGCACGTGGACCAGACAGATGCTCAAGTGTGATGGGCCATGACAGCACACCTGCCCAAGATGCGCAAACAAAAATACCAAGAAGCAGTATGCAAGGCCAGCATGACCGCAGATTAAGGTGGACGGTGCCACTCGATGGAACCCAATTTCACGACTCATTAAGCTTCTGTAAGCCACTGTAAAGACCTGGTAATGAAAGCGGCAGGCGGGACGCCCCTCTCCCTTCAATCATCACGTAGGCACAGAAGCGAGCTTCTCCTCGGCCTTTCAACCTGGCAAAAGCTCCGCAGTGGATTTGTCTCCCCGGAGGCATTTTAAAGCAGTGCTTCAAACACTGCACTTCTCACCTGTGGCCTTGCATCTCAGGTAAGACACTGCTGGTTTACCCCCAAGCAAGCAATGACCTCAGATGGCCCTGCAAGAAGACAGCTGAAAACAAGCAGGCTTCTCCACACTGTGCTCTTCCCTCATCCGACCCCCACCCCTCACCAAAAGGGGCACAGAGGCTTAATGGGGGTAAAAGAGGTCATTAAGATGTTTTTGGGTACATTGAGCGATGAGGAGGTAAAGCAGCATTAATGGGTCATATCTGCAACATCTCCAGCAAAGCGAGGACCTTAAACACGTACTGCGGTAAAGGGACACCTTCAGGGGAAGGACAGACTAAATCAGCCATGACTACAGTCATACAAGTGACTACTTAAATCAGTCGCATTTTTCCCCCCAATTAACAGCAAGTTCATTTATGACCCATTACAGAAGCAAGCCCTCCAGGTCCACAGACTACTGCAACTGTCATTTCTTAAAGACTCTCACACACACACACACACACACACTCAAGGACTAATACAATAAAGACACGTTACCCCCCCACAAAGAATTAACAGCCGCAAGTTTAAAGTGCATTTAGTAAATCTGCTTAGATCATTAGTTGCGAATGTTGTAATCGTCCGTTTCACTCACAGTTTTTTGACTATGTGGTAACTATGCCAGTTATTGCCCAATTCTTACGCTGCTATTGTGCCAATGTGTGACATTGTGGAGGGTGGATTTACATTAGAATCAGTAAGGATGTGATTTTCAGACTTTTCTTGGCCACACAGGAAGTATTGCACTCCGTGTAGCTGGGAGTGACTGGAAAAGACCACTGCTGATTCACACAGAGAAATCCATTTGCGCGCTCTCTCTCTCTCGCTCTCTCTCTCTCGTTCCCAGTGCCTGTGAGTGCGGGCAGCACTGCAGCAATGCGGTACCAACACATTCTGCAGATTTACAGCTCATACGGTCCAACACACTACATTAACACAGCAAAATGCAAGAACAGGGCTTGCCACGCTATCATTTCTACTTCTGCAGTAGAAATCGCACTGTATATAGACATGGCACACTCCATAGGGTATATACAGTCATCTCGTGATTTATGCAGACTTGTACAACGTGTTTTCACTAAAAGACAATTTCATTTTTAATACTATTACCCAATTTACACACCAATCTTCCCCTATAACATGTAGCCTGGACAAAAAAGAAAAACATACATTGAATATAAACCGTGTGTGTGTGTGTGTGTGTGTGTGTGTGTGTGTGTGTGTGTGTGTACTGCATGTTATACAATGGGAATTATATATATATATATATATATATATATATATATATATATATATAAAACCGTTGAGAGAAGTATTTCAATGAGATCCTGGGGACATTTCATTCACAGCAGACCACCTCATGACACTGTGCAGCACGATCCCAACGTGTGTGTGCACACTCTGCAGCACGTCCTCCATGTGAGCAGCTGGTGTATGTGCTGCGCAGTGATCCCCCTTTTGGATGGGCCAGGAAGCATCGTTGTTTTTCCCATAAGAAATAACGGAAACGACTGACAATTTACACATTTTCGACACAATGTGTACCTTTTCAGGAACCAAATTCACACTTCAAATCGAGATGACTGCACATGGATACAGACCCGTTTTTGTCTGCGCCAGTACATCCCCTAAACTGTACCTAATGAGAAGTGTAGAAGATATTGTATATGTTCACATGAAATTATAGAAACGTTTGTAAAAATCATTTCCTACTAGGTTTCAGGAGGACAATCAGGCACACAGAGCAAACATGCATGAGTACAGTGGAGCAGGAAAAAAAAAACAGCAGTTTCCCCAGGATGGACACTGGTCTGTTGGGCTGGGAGGGGATCCCTCATCTATACCAAAACCATGAAGCTCCTGTAGTGCTCCGCAAGAGAAAGAAAGGCAGCAAAGAGGTTTTAGGGTGTAGTAAGAAAAAGTTTCCAATACATGAATCTGGATCTGGTGGGGGAGGGAGGTATTACCCACTTCCCTTCAGCTTGAGCCAGTGTTGGACATACGGGAAAGAAGCTGACTCAGGCTACCAGGGGGAAGCCACTACAGTGAGCACAGATACAAATCCAGTCATGAGCCGATACCATGAGGTGAAAGGATCAGCAAGGCACACCCTACCAAAAGGGCTAAGAAACACCCTCAAAGTGCTGGGAATTCTGAAACACAGATGCTCAGCACAGTATGACTTGTTCTGTGCACCCTGAAACAGAACTGGTGTTTTCTAACTGGGCGGCCCGGAGACAAAAAGCGGACCACTGTTAACAGTTGTGAAAACAGGGAACACCCTGAGCATGAGAAAGGAACTATATGGGTGGAGAAACTGCAACACCACCAGTGAGAAGAGAAAAGAAAGAGGATAGAGAAGCACATTCATCAGTGCAGTTGTTCCAAGGCAGAATTAAAGTCTACTGTGGTACAAGAAGACTACAGCCTTTATACTTTCAATAACTGGAGTTTCTCAACCACACACACACACACACACACACACACACACAAAGCTGATCAGTGTGTGTTATGAGGCAGTCATGTTGATCTCAGACAGACTACAGAGTCAACCTCTCCTAACCTGTCCAGAGTAGGGTTCGCACCCAAACCCTCCATGTACAGAAGGTCAGGCAGTACAGTAACCATGACCCCAAAGAAAGGAATGAGCCCAAACTCAAAACCTGCCTTCTAGAAACTGCAGTCTGCAAAGCGCGTCAGCCACGATGACGATGAAGTTATGTGCGTTTTTGCCGGCCCGAGTCTCTGAAAGGGGTGCTTTAAAATCTGAAGGTTGTATCTCAAAGAAGCACTGTCTATGAAACTGCCCACACATCTCCATGAAACTGTGTGGGACATCGAGAAAGAAAGAAAACTGCAGTAGTGCATCTCTGTGAAACACTTGGAAAAAAAGTGTGCGTATGTCGACATGTGCAATATTACGTGTGCAATTACAGAGGTAAATAAAGTGGACACAGTGAGGACAACCTGAATGATTTTCAAGGACAGTTTTCACTGCTCTAGATTCATGCAGCACCGAAGTCTTCACAAGCAGAAACACCGGCAGGCGCATAACTAATTCACAGCAAAAACAGCGACCCTTCACACCCCCACAGAGAAACACGTGCGTGCGTGCACACACAAACACACACAGCAAAGAGGAGGGATGCACACACGTCCCAGGTTGGCCACAAAAAGAAGGTGTGATGTTATGAGAAAGTATACGATAAGCACATAAGTAAACCCTCATAAGCCATTTTTCACATTTTGTGCACAAGTATTCTGTTTCTGTATGTATACTAAGTGTTCTTTTCCTGTTGAAGAGACACTCAGGGGAATAAATTTTTTAAAAAAATTTGGAATGTTCATATTTCTGTATTTGTCCATATATTTACAGTGGGATTTAATAAGAATTCAGACCAGGGCTTGAAAAAGCTCCCATCTAATGCTCAATGAGTGCACTTTTCTGAGTAGCAGAGTAAATGGTCAATGCTGGTAAACTGCAACCTTCAGTAGGCAGTACAAACATGTCCCAGCATCCTTTGGACAACATACAATCACTCTGGTGAATAAAACAAAATAACCCAAATAAAATAAGCAAAGTGTTTATTAGCTTTTTAACTTTGCAGTTATTACACCTGTACAGAATTAATAAACTGCACTTCAACCATCGTGTATATTTAAACCCTCTACTTGCAGTGGGAAACACTTTTGTTTACTCTCAGCTGTAGTATCAGCAAATTGCATAATTTATGCAATGGTTATAAACAGTGGTTATAAACAGAAAGTACTGTTGCTACTTGCAGCTCCTATCCATCAAACAGTTCAATGTACAAAAAAACTCCACACAGATAAAGCCAAATTCAAGCCCACGCCTGATTCCACCACCCAGGAGCTGTGAGGCACCAGTGCTGTAGATACATCAAAACATTACACAAGTCAGAATAAAGCAAACAAAAAAAAAAATTAAACCATCTAGTGCAAGTAGCATGGGAATAACATGGCATAAGGCTAAAGGACCACCACAGGTTTGGTGGACATGCGTGTGCCTAGGTGAGCGGAGGAGGAGTACCATGCAAAAAACAAAGTAAGTAATGCATTCGTCATTTAAGTGGAACAAAAATACACCTATGCCCCGTATCAGTTTATTCTTCTGCGTGCTTTGATCTATTGTTTCCCAATTTAGAGTGTAATTGGTCCCTAGAAATGGCTTGAATACTGTATACTCAAATATTGGGAAGTCATTCGTATTATTTCTTTTAAGGAGAATTATGGCTCATTCTGGATTTAGCCAAGAAACCCCAGTTAGTTTCTGCAAAATATCCCTAACACTTTAAAACGGCTACCTCAGTGTGATAAACACTTTAAACACCAATCACCTCATTACCAAGCAGTTAGAGGTATTTAATACTGATTTTTACATGCAGTTTTTTTAATATTTAATATCATACATTGTTTTTTTCAAGTCTTTTTTTTTTTTAAACAAAAATATGAGAATCTGCTCCAGCAGGCTTTTACTGTACCTGTCGCTGGTGTCCTTACAGTCTGAACAGAAGTGAACAAAATCAAAAAAGCACAAACTGCATTTGAACACGGTCAGACAAGAGGCAAAGACTGAGAAGACAGGTGCTGGGTGCAGTGCGGACCTTTAGTTGGCTTAATGCTTTATGTTTTGAGTGCAGAATATACTTTCGTTGGTCCTCAGACACCATTTACACCTGTAGCGGCTTAAAAAAAGTGACAGAAAGCATAGAGGTGCGTCACAGAGAAAGGAGGTTTCGGAGTATTGCCACCGAGTTCATTTATTTGCTTTAAAAGACTTAAAAAATTTCTTGTGGAGTGAACAATAGTTCATTATTGCAGTTCATAACTTATAGTTAGTTGCACTTTAACCTTCTTCATTCTGACCCAGAGTAGAACATACAATTTCAACTGAGAGGGTCAAAGAGCCCGGTTAATAAGTGAAAGTCTCACAGAGGCAGTCCGAACGTTTGCTACTGACCAGTGAGATTTCAAAAAATTTTTTAAAAAGTTCCGTTAGCTGCCAATGAAGGAAGGATGTGGTAAAGTAAAGCAACACGCATATTCTGTCTATAAAAGAACCGTTCAACAAAAGTGAGAATTAGCAGCGTGCAAAGGAGACTGCCGATTTGAACAGTTTTAATTTAAACCTGTGTTTACATGAATTGATAGTTTACCAGTACAATGATTATTTTGTACGTTGTATCATTGCTTAACCATTTCCTTCATTGTCCGATTATAGTTTTTCCCCCAATTTGATTCATTAATTAATGTATATTACTTTTTGGGTTTTTAGGTGGCACTCCTTATCCTCTATAGCCAAGCAGAGGTCTGAAGGACACTGCACATAATCAAGATGTTCTTTGGCCATGGATAAAGTATACCAGCCTAGCAATTTCAAATTGCAAGAGTTTATTGCATCTACCTGAGCCACAAACTTACTGTTCACCTACATGTGCGTGTCATAACTTGACAATTGCCTCCACTGATTTAGTTTCAGCATCTTCTTACTCCAATATGGAAAAAGCCATGATTACATTTACAGAACTGAGCACTTGCAAAACAAGAGGGTCATATTTTCGGGGGAAAACCAAGCTCCATACACATATGAAATATGGGCACCACTACAAAAGTAATTCAAATAATTCCAAAAAGAGTTGCACATTTAAACCAGAAAGTGGCGTACTTTGTTTTACGGCTGAGAATTCCTGAAAATGTTATAAATATTTCCTTTTTATTCCAAATGAAAGTTTTCCTCCCTTTTGCTGGGGGAAATCGTTTTATTCTGTACAACAGAACCATAATATATAATTCAGTGTTTTGGGCCAGAATTACACACTTGGCTTCTCAGCGTTTCTCGTGGGGGTCATTCTGATTATTTTCTGACCAAACCAAGTGCATCTGTCACCAAGTCACCCCGGAAGTGACTGCTATCGCAAACAAAGCATTAATCTGGTGATCAACATTTTCAGCACCACAACACCACACAACTCCTTTAACAATCTGATGTATGTGTACTTTGTAGAGTGAAACATGCAGATCTTGTGAAATTTCTTTGTATCATAAATATGAATGAACCAAATTATCAAAATGTGCCATAAAAAGGTTAAAAAGAAAGTATAAATAGAGTTGGGTAAGAGAAAAAAAGACAGATGCCTGACACCCTGAAAGGAGAAGACAATTCATTGCGCACGCATACACACACACACACACACACACACACACACACACACACACACACAGCGTGGAAAACTATTAATCCAGGAACTCATTTTCTCTCCCTCATAAGAAATAATGAGTTATCCCTCATAACTGGGGAGGGATTCACCTAAATGGAGTGATTTTATGGAACGAATGAATCCAGTTATGCGAGGGATGGATTTACAAATTCATTAATAATAAATCATAGTAATGTGACTTTAAGGTCATCATTCCAACTGTGTCCAAATACATTGTTTTTCATTACAGCTAAATTGGCCCCCTCCCATTTTTCACTGAAGGACAGTGATGCCGACTTGACCTGACAGTTGAAGAAGCTTCTGCAGAAGTTCCTTTCCTCTAACTACAGATTTATGATATGAGAATTCTGAATACTGATACCCAGGAATTTCTATATACCTATTGGCAGATGCCAATAAAGTATTTATTAAATACAATAAAGAATTTATTAAATACAAAGAGAGGGGAAAAGAGAGAGGACTAGATCTGATGGATGAGAATTGCAAAGTGTAACGTTTCTTTGTATAACATTTCAATTTTGCAGCTCATGCATAATCATTAAAATAATTTGCATTTGTTGAAGCACATTTGACTTCTTGATCCTTAAATAGGGAATGGTTTTGCAGGCTGTAGCCTACATAACCCTTTTTACTTCTTTTGTGATGGAAAAGTTGAATTTTTTTTTTCTTTTTAGTATGAAAGGCAGATTTTCCCCCTCAGTGAACAAGAGCATCTTTGCCTTGTCACAAGAAATTCTTTTTCTCTTTTCCATCACTACATTAGGAGCTGTACTGAACAATCTCTCGCTATCAACACTAGTCACTCTCGCTTACTTTGAAAAACTTCTACACCAAACATGTTTGTGCTGCAGCCCAGCACCGACTAAATATTTTGCTCTTCTGGAACACAGCGATTGCATCATCAAATGTTAGTTTGAATTATTGGTCAAAATTAGTACAAACAAACAAACAATCAGCAGCCGATACTAATATAATTCCGACGTCATCACGCATCCCTGCCGATAACACATCACACCGCCCATCCATCAACTGTGTTACCCTGGTCAGGGTTGTGGGGGCTAGGAGCCTATCCTAGAACGATTGGGCACTTAGGCTGTAAAACCACATACTGGATAGGAAGCCAGTAAATACAGGGTGATCACCCATGCAGTGTCACACATTGCACGCAATTTATAGTGGCCAATTAATCCATGTGTTTGGACTGTGGGAGGAAACGGAAGCACCCAGAAGTAAACCACACAGAAAGAAAATACAAACTTGACACAAGACTGAGCCGGACTCAAGCCCACACCCGAGTAGCCCAGACACTGTTGAAACAGTAGTGCTAATGAGCGCACCACCGTGCCCCCTGACAACACCTCATGCCGCCCTTTATTTATGTGAAACAATATAAGCGGTTAATGAAAATGGATGGCTGGATCAACAAACACTGGAGCAAAAGGCAACAACATATGTAGCACAACCTATATCCCAGTGGCCTCCTCAGCTTTTGACACCTCAAAATAATCTCTAATATACAAGCTCCTACATTGGGAACATTTATTGAAAGTGTTGCTGAAAGGCTGTGATTTATATGTCACATAAACGCAACGCTGTGCATCACGGGGCATCGTGTCCGTGGGTTCTCCGACATAATCCCTCAACGTGATGCTATAATCGACTCACACCCTCCCCATCGGTTGCTCTCCGCATCAGAAACGGCACTTGTACCTCAAGTACATCACCGCACACATGGGCTGCCGGCATGCAGAGTGCCAGGAACAGGTTGCCATAGAGACCAGACTCTTTGTTTTGGTGACAAAAGCCTGACTGTCATAAACACGCCAATGCGAAATTAAACCCCTCTAAAACACTCCTGCATATGCACACAGGCGCACACACACTGCCTAGAAACTGACACAAGGCATTTTTGATGCCAAGACCGAGGTTCTGGAGCTTAATTGTGTGGTTCCCTCCTATAAATAGTGTATAAGCACATGAAAACCTCTGCAGCTGCTGCTCCATTCACTGAAATATGCAGGCAGTGGGGTTGTGTGAGCTGTGGCTGGCACGCTCAGTCCTTTCAAGCAATGGTGACTAATTCAAGGCATATGTGCACCACCCGTGGGTAGAACAGCACCCGCAGCCAGTGATGCTGAGACAGGGGCTCTTGTCAGGCCGGCATTAGGCTCGGGTTGCCGGCTAGAGTCAGGTCCCATTGCAGGAAGCCCACTTCAAGCCTTTGTGAAGCCCCAGGCTCTTGCTGGAGGCCTGCATTATGCAGACAACGATCAGAGAACAATGCATTAGAACCAAGGTATGCAGGCAACCTGGGTCAGATCCAAGGCCCGCGGTGTGCAGGCAGCCTCTGTCCAATGCTCAGTAAGTCCCTCACACAGCACGTGCCTTATGCATTGTGTCCTGTTCTTCCTTCTCCCAACATGGATGGAAAGTGTTGTCAAGGTGGCCGCTTAACACAAGTGCGACAGGCTGCGAGCACCTGTCGTGCATGGGACAGTCCTGTGCCAGTCTTTCTTGTGTGAGCACAGCAAGACTGGTGTTCAGCTGGCATAAAAGCCTGACGCACTCATGAAAAGTAATTTCCACAGTTAGGAACGGAAGGGAGGGAAGTGGTTTTACAGGAAAAGCCTCAGCAAGCATCACCACACACCTGCCTCAGGTTTCACATTTCACAGCACTTTCAGAAAGGGGAAGAGACATCCTGCCAGGTGCTGCAAGGTGACCAGGACTGCATTGTGCATAGACCAGAGGAACGCAGAGGTGTGGGGGAGGAGAGAAGAAAAAGAAAAAAAAAAAAACACACACAACACCTCCCACTGAAAGGTGAGCATCAGCAAAATGAGGTCCTTACACCCAGCAGACATTCTTATGCCAGACCTAGTAAAAGTGCAAAGAGGAGTCAACTCCATAATTTCACTCCTTGCATTGACATTACTTGCATCACTATCTATGCATTTCCTCGTATCCACAAACAAAGTCCTCTGTGCAGCGTAAACATAAGGGACCAGTTACTGTTTCTGCTCACCAAGAATAAGATAGCAAAGTAACCTGTCCCTGGGGGCCTGGGCACCGGGAGCAAGAACCTGTGTGTTATGCACAGTGTGGATATAGTTACATAACCCCTGATGTAGCAGGCTGCACAGGAAACAGACCTGGCCATCAACAGAACAGCAGGAAGGCGGATGATCGTCACAGAGCAGGTAGGCCGCAAGCCCCCACCCTAGTCCCCCACATACAAAGAAAAGAATGAGGGATGTGGAAGACACTCCTGCCAAACCTCCCTCCTCATCTCCAAGATGTCTGCAGCACATCCAGCTGCACACTGTTAGTCTGTGGAGGAACCTGGGGTCCACTGCGGTGGAAACACTCTGAGCAGGCGCTCTGTGGACTTTCTATTTATACCTTTACATCTCCATCTTACAGACCGGAGATGGGTGCAGGCTGCCTAAATAATTCAGCAATTCCTTACTTTCTTCCCATCACTTTTGGTTTAGTGAGCCACTGTAAATGGACAGGCAGAGATTGATTGAATATTCTTCCCATTGGTAAAATACCACAGCTCATGCGCTTGTTAACTAAAGGAAGTAATAGATGAGATTTTTTAAAAAGTGGTCTAGAATAGCTCATGAAAACTGGCACACATGCAGTGAGGTTCAAAAAGCTCCCAGGAAGAGCATCCAGGAGGAAGTGGCCAGCTCAGAGCTTTAGTACAGGAGGTAAAAAGGGTGGTAAATGGTGAGGGAGGGAAGGGAAACAAATGGATTAACAGAAAATAACAGAACAATGAGTTGGAAAACCACAGCTGAGAGGAGACCCGCTTGGAGAGGCACAACCTGCCCCGCATCCTGATGAGGAAGCTCTGAAACCTGTCCAGTACCTACACAAACACATAAAGGAATGTACCAGCCTTGAGTTTTCACCAACACTGCTAACACCCACCACTCTCACCGTTACTGCAAAATTAAGAAGGGGCAGATGAGACCCCCCATCCTGCTGCCTTAATCACATTCTCTAACCTCAAGGAACTTCAAAAACAGGGGGAAATACATGAGACAGACAGCAGGGGACCATCTGTCAAGCTCCATACCATCCACATGTATGAGTCATATGTTGCTTTCAGGTCTCTTCCAAATATAACGTACATTAACCGAGAAGAGCATAAGTCCAAATGTACTGCTGGACTCCACTTATGGTTTCTGGCACAAAACACACAGTTGCATGTGGCAGGTCTGTGTTGTGGGAGACAAATGATCACATCAATATCCTTTACCTAGCGATCATCATCATTCCCTGGGGCAGCAGGCAGTATAGTACTTAGTGTTACAGATTTGTGCTCAAAGGACTTAGATTCAAATCCCTCCTCGTGAAAGGTATGCATCTTAAATGACTTGCGACTTACTTACTACAGCTATGAAAACAGGTATATCATTGTAAGTATCAACACTGATTTGCTTTTGGAGAGAAGCATGAGATAAAAGTACAAACGACAATGGTTTCTCTGCTATTCATTGATCAAATTAAGATGGGGCAGTTAATGTTACATTGTGTCTGCAGGAATCAACAAGTGTCGGTGTGTGTCAGCTGCTCTCAGTAGTATGTATTATTTCCCATTTTGCCAATGACAGTATTTATGCATGTTGATACAGGTACATTTTTCCTTACATTTCTGCTTCAGCCTTTTAATTGTGGATACATCATACCCTGAAAGCATGCCAATAGTAAAATGCTTAATTATTGTATACAATACTTATTTTTCTTCTTTTGTACACCCCAACGATTTACCCATTTGTACAGCTAGGTAATACAGCGTGATTCAAAAAGAAGTGAACACTGTAAGTGTACTACTTATAGTAACTAAGTTTCATACAAACACGTAGTATACTGAACATTTGTAAGATTAAGAAAAACAGACCTTACAAATTGTTTCAGACTACATGTTCATATGATACTTATTTACTGAGTAATACATTTACCCAGACCCTCTGACTACAAGACAGTAACTTGAACTGGTACACCACTTGCTGCTATAATAGCATGCAACGGGTTTCCCAAAAGTAAGTTCATCTATGTCAGTTGAATTATGTCTTTCAGTGGGCATATATTTAACAGTGAAGAATGTCACATGCATGGGCTTAACTGCGTCCGTGTGTTATAGCCTCATGCAATGTTGACTGGTGCATTATGAGGCTCTATCTCATTCTCAAGACACATCCACACACACACACACACACACACACACCAGCAGTTATAGTTCAGTTTGAAGGCAATTCATTGTGCGTCAATAAAGGAGAACCTGAGCACGCTGCTGTATTTCTCAGCATGTACACATGTTCACCGGTCCTTTCTCTGCCCTGGACTATGCAGTCAAAGGCTCACGTGGGGTCCAGAAAGCAGGACAGCATCCTGCCTTTGAGCGGCACAGCTCGAGCGGCATCATGAGACAGCACAAAGCAGAGACAGTGGCTCACAGATCGTAAGCACTTTCCCTCCACACATTGCAACTGACATGGGCTCAGCCGATTCGCCCGCTCAGACACGCAGCTGTGCTACGATTGGTCTGTAACTAGCTGCAGAGCAGCGAGCTGCAAGCTTTACTCAGCAATAAAACCCGGCATATCGCTCCTCCACGGCTGTTTGGTGCGCTCCCTCTCTCAACACCCCCCCCAGCTCACTCCCCGTGTCAGCTCCACTCCCTTTGCAGCAACCTCCATGACAAGGGATTCCTGAGTACCCTCTGCACCAAATGCAGGGCTGGAACGGCACTGCAGCGATCTGTTTGTGTCTCTTCAGAAAATAAAACATCAAGCCCTTCTTTTGCATGGTGTGGCACTCGATAGCAAACAGAGTCGTAGCGGGCACTGCAGACAGCCTTTGTTTATCACAGAAGATGAGCCAACTGGAAGGCCCTCAGCTCCCTGTCACACGTCGGCCTTCGCTCACACACGGTGGCCGACGCAAGGGCTGATCGTCACGGGAAAAACAGACGTGTGGCCTCGTACTGCAGGCATCTGTTCTCTGTGCCCCCCCATCCCTCACCCACCACCCCGGCACAGAACCAGAGAGGAGGAGCAACTCTGAAATCAAGGCATGTCACTGGCTGGGAGGCCGGCCTGTCGGACTGAAGGACAGCTCTCAGGGCTCCTGAAACCACCTGTTCCTGGTTGCCAACCCAATGAAGTGTCCCAGCAATTGCCTCTTCTGTCTACACCCCTTCTCCACAAGACAGGAAGGCAGAGAAGAGGAGGCATGTCTATGGATGAGAGGAGAGAAAGGGAAGGGGAAAAACCCCCATCGCTGCCATGATTGCTCAATTTTCACTTGCATTCTTTCTAGACAATTTATCCTTACCATACTTAACTGGATAAAAGCACAACTAAAATACATGACAGAAAAAAATCTAATATTCTGATCATCATCAAGACTCATCTTCATCTGTATTCATCAAAAAAAAAAAAAAAAAAAAAAAATCATAATTTCAGCATTACCAGAAATTAAATAAATGCTGTCCAAACACATAGGGGGACAGGTGAGTGTTCATGGACCAACTCGGCAGGATGCATCATGCTGGGGTTCTGTCAGAGCACCCTTAAACAATAAAACAACGTATTGATTCATGTCATACAACTGGTTTTATGACTTGAAGTCTGGTTCAGAGGTGTTTCAGACCAGCTCCAGATACATGTAACTTTGATCTGTGGTCTTCCTTTGTGCCGCACAGCCCTGATCATTGTTCATGTTCTTCAGTAATTCTGGGGGAGGACACAGCCAGTAGACCATGGCAAAGAAGCAGCGCTTGGGCAGGTTAAGAACCCAAAGCCACAGCGCTATCAGCTGACATTGAAAACAGACACCATGGGAAGCTACTATTGCTGTCAATTCTTGCCATGGTGGACATTATTCCATCAGGGGTGTGGTGGGCAGGTCAGACACCAGATGCAATCAACTCCAGAAGTGCAAGAAAGGCATATCTGCATGGGCTCACACAGAGCGTGCTGTGAACAGCAACTACAGCACAAATACCACAACTTTCACCATCACTTCCTTAACCAAATTAATCCATACATTAAGCCAGATGATCCTTCTACAGCCTATAATGAGGTCATATTTACATAATGATTCTGAGGATGATCTGACAGCCAGTGAAGCAGCTCAGTATCTCACAGTATCTCTGTGGTTTGGTGGGATGCACTTCTGTAATACATGCTTAGAAATATTCGCAAAGGACGAGGGGAATTTCCAGGGAAAGTGGAGCATGCCAGTGAGTCCTGTGGAATGCTGCACGCTAGCTGGAGGGAATTCCTATACATCTGCATGCGTACTAGACTGGGACAGCATTCCAGGCAAAACACTGAAAGCTACCAAGCTTTGCTAGAGAAGACCCTACCCCACCGTCAGCCTAATCTCCTACCATATTAGCACTAAGTATTGAAACATCGCGTTACCCGCTTGTGGGCACCTCAGCGGATGGCACAGAAAGCAAAATAGGGTTGCAACGGACACTCAAAAAACCTTCTGCAAAATATCACATTACAGCCATGAAGACTGGTACTGTCACACACAGAGTCAGAGGTGATTACAATTAGAAGTGATTTAGCCAAACTGGAAATGTGTGAAAGCAAAAACTTATTTTAATCTACTTAAAAAAAAAAAAAAAAAGAAACCCATATAGCAGCAGGTGGTGTACTGGCTACAGCCATTGCCTCACAATCAAGGGACCCAGGCTTGAATCCCACTCCCTGTGCAGCACCTCTCATCAAGGTACTTACCCCGATTTGAAATTAAATGAAGTACAAAAAAAACAAACAGAAAAAAACTGGGAAATAATTTAATTATCAAACTACAAACCTGACAATTAATTAATATGGTGCAAGCCAGTACCCTACTGGAAATATCGTCATATTGGCAAAATGGGAAAATACCCATAATACATCATCATTTGAAAGGACAGGCATGGCACCCACAGATTTCTGGTTCTTGCAGGAGAGATGCTACACTTTGGCACTGTATCAAACGTGAGCAATCAAAACAGAAATATATTGGTCTTTCCTTTAGTGGATACTGCAATATTAAATTAGAAAATACTTTGCACTTGCCAGGTTCCAATTGCACCCTGAATGTTCCTTGTATATTCCAATATTAACTACAGCAAATTAACTATGTTTTATATTTGACACAATGCCTAAACTACTAATAATTTTATTTAGCAAATAATTGTTCAATCTACGGTCACAGATGATTACAACACTACATTCTGTACTTCACATTCAACCTGAGAACATTTCATTTGACCAAAGCACTAGCAAACACATCAGGAACACACCACAGATAAGTTGCACAGTGGCTCATAGGAGCAGAACTGTGAATGGTTGAAAGGGCCTTCAGTAATTTAGAGACCAAGAACTGGCAGCCTTACAATGGCTCAGAAACACTGGCTCTTGGAGCACTGCTGCACCAGAGCACTGCAACAAGCTCCCACCTCCCCTCCACACACACACACACACACACACACACACACCCCCATTGGCACCACACTCAAGAATAGTGGCATTGAAAACGGAGACAAAACAATCATAATAACCATGGTGTGGCATTCTGGCAGCTGCTTTCTCAACCACTTCTGTTGTCAGTCACCACCGGAAGCGGATCCAAGCAAACCCAGGGGAGAGAAACGTGCCTTGTGGAGACACCTCTTGCTGCAACAGATGGGCACAGTGGTGGTGGCAGGCGAGCAGTCGTAGCAATGCTATTCCTCACACGTACTCCCATCCCGATTACCTAGAAGGTTGTCTGTCCACATCTCGGTCTTCATGATCAATTTAAGGGAAAGGGGCGACGCCTTAAGCAACATATACAGGAAGGAAGGAGCATGCCAGGCATAGTGTGCCATACAAAGAGATTCCTCAATGCAGCACATTGACAGATACAGAGATAAGGAGATCAGAAAGAGAGACACTGAAGCAGGAGAAGCAAGAAAATTGGCTCAAGAACTCAACACACACACCCACACAGACAGACAGACAGACAGACACCCACACAGACAGACAGACAGACAGACACTCACTGAGAGAAGGGGATAGTCTCTGAGCTACCATCTGTTACCCACCTCTGTCCTTCACTAGCAGCCGACGCAGTGATCCCAGCAGGGTTGGGGAGGATGAGGCTGGGTTGAGGGGAACCAGGTTTCCTCTGGAAGGTGCGAGGAGGAAAGAGAGAGGGAGGCAGATAAGAGGGAAGGGAAGGAGGTTCAGGGACACCGTCCGTGTGTAATCTTCCCTTGCTGTGCTCCTATGCCAGTGTGTGTGTGCGCCTATGTGGATAAGCAAGTGCGAGTGAGCGAGTGAGCGAGGGAGAGAGAACATGCGGGGGGGGGGGGGGGGGGGGNGGGGGGGGGGAAGGGGGGGGGGGGGGGGGGGGGGGGGGGGGGGGGGGGGGGGGGAAGGGGGGGGGGGGGGGGGGGGGGGGGGGGGGGGGGTGAATTCAAGTGAGCCTGCAGAGTGAGAGTCATTGAACAGTCCAGATGCATAAAAAACAGCCCCTCCCCCTTTGCTCTGTCAGCGGTAGAGTAACCATGCGGGGGAATAAAGCCAGAGAGAATAATAGAGGAAAGAAGATGCATACAGGCAGAAAGTATGACAGAGATGAAAGGGAACGAGGAGAATCAGGCTGAAGGAGGACATTTCTCTGATTATAATGAAATGAAACAATAAAAGGCAGACCAGCAGCATCTGGCTGGCTGGAATTCATTCAAGAGGGTACTCTTACATGCCAAGGGAACAGTGATTTGCAATTACTGCAGCAGACAACCAAAATAATTAAATAAGCAAATCTGCAGTGCCACTCAAAGCCTGAGATTGCAGGATTCCTTCTGCTCTGCAAAAAAAAGACACCTGGAGATCTGCAGAAAACAGAATATATTAGGAATTCATGGGCTCTGACGGTGGTGCGTGAGAACAAGTTCCTGTGTTTGGAACAGCAGGGAATCCCAGCTTTATCACTACAAGAGGCCTGGCAACAGCACTGCTACACTCAGACCAGACCCTCTCCTGGACTTAAGGAGCCGCCACATGCCCAGCAAAGGTTTAACACCGAACTGTTAGGGACAACGGCCCACAACAGGCCGTGCATGTTTGAGGTCAGAGCATGGACAGGATTTGAGTCTCCCTGACATGAAGGTCAGCAGCACAGCTAACTTCTAACTGAACTGTTATAATCCCAAGAGGTACTTTATTATTGGACCCTTTGGCTAAGGTTTTAACCTGATTTAATTCGGGGGGGGGGGGGGGGGG
>UFQX01000566.1:75718-136167 GCA_900497675.1 Arapaima gigas | reverse complement strand
GGGGGGGGGGGGGGGGGGGTCCTGCTACATAAATGTCTAATGTCTAAAATGGTAAGCTCTGCAAGTTGCTTTGGGTAAAAGCATGAGTTGAGGAATTGCATAATGTAATAAATAATAAATAAGAGTAATATTGGCTTGTCACACAAGGGACCTATAGAATTGTTTTCTATATTATTTCAGGCATAAACCAACCACAGATCTCTGCTCATCTAAAAAGAATAACCTTTTTAGGACGCAGGCAGAACAGCAGTTTATGGGGACAGAAAAGATAGCCATTTGCTATTTTCGATATTCACTTTCTTGCAGGACCGTTAGAAAATAAAAGCTACATCACAATACTCATTTTACCATCTATGACTGGTTTTCAAAGGCTTCAATAAAATCAAAATCATATCAGTGACAACAAGCAAAAACCAATAAAAGTAACTGTATGTATACATTTCAAATGTCAATATTATCCAACAAAAGATAAGGAAACAAGCCATCTGGCACTCAAGCCAGATGTGACCTGACCTTCACAATCCTTCACTTTTCCGGAAAGTCTCACAGACGACATCCAAGTGTGAATCTAACAGGCCAATAAACGGGATTCTGGCCACGGTCATCACCATAAAACAGAAAGGTTGATTATGGGTAGGGTGACACTTTCATGGGGATGGACAAATATACACAGATGCAGCAAGCAACCAATGCCTTGAGCTGTGGTGGACACTCCAGAAGCTGGATTCACAAGCATATCAGCAGTTGTATAAATGTTATAGCCCTACATGGTGTGAGAAATCATTAGCACTCAAGGAGAAAACGGCTAAAAGATTTAACAAAAATTTTAAATTCTGCTACATTTGTAAAGGTAATATTTACAACGTTGGCCTTGCTTTCACAGCATACCATTTGAAAAAAAATAATTCTTTGAAATACTGAAGTGACATGTGGAGCAGTGTCTCTGAAAGGAAATTCTTCACAAACAAGTTAATGAAATGAAAAACGATTTTATTACAAAACAAATGATTGCCATTTATAGTTACTAATTACAGAAAAATGAATAAAAATAAGATGCAAAGTATGAAGGCCTTCATGTGCAACTGCTTAAGCACTGTGCCTTTTGCGCACGCCAGCGTTAAAATTCCTTTTGTTGTGCCCAAAACAACAGAGTGTAGTAGAGCATGAGAATTGAGCCTTGAGCAAAAAGGTGGCTGAAAAGTTCAGGTAAACATTTTAAGCAAAGCAGCCTAGATGTGGCAATCTCAAGCACAATATCTTTAAGAATGAGCAAGTTCACCACAGGAAAAAGAAAAAAGTACTGATGCATGTAAACACTCATGATTGTTGAAAGGGCAAACAAAATTTCATTACACATTTTCTAGCCAACTGACAACCCAATATAAAAGCTAATATGACAGATTCATTTTAAGTGAAATTTTGTAATTAATTGGCCTTGGGGGTGGGTGCCCTTTTCCCCTTACACAAGATGTCCCTTTCTGTGTTGCACTAGTGGTGGCCAATGTCCTGAGCAGGAATTCCTCTCCCTCTGTTCACTCATGTCACTCACTGATGTTTCCTTGTAAAGAAAGCAATGTCACCTGTGGGCCAATTAAATGCTGAGTCACAGTACTGTGCCACAGGCAAGAACCTTCACAGCAAACTCAGCCTACAGGAGGCAGGAGGGAGCAGAACCCCAAAATGAAGAGAACCCCGGTGTTACGTGTCTGTGTTGCTCCGGTTGTTTTTCTGTTTTTCCCCGTCTCTTCTGTTCTGTGTCACAGGTGGTTTGCTCCATCTGTCAATCATCATCAATCAACCTATTGGAATGTGCCAACCGATGACCTGGGGGCGGGCTTTCCCCTTGATAAGAAGCACTGTGACCCCCCCAAAGCTGGCTTTTTGGCTCACTGGTTCGATTGCTGTTTGCTCTGTGTATTTGACTTTGTTATATTGTTACGTGTGACTTCTGGTTTGACTTTGTTTTGGCTTAAGGATTCTGGTTTTTTGATAGTGGATTTTGGTCTAGTCAACGGTGTAAATAGTTACACACTTGATGTCACGTTGTTCACCGGGTTGTTGGCTTGGATTGAGAACAGGCTAGTATGTGTGCGCACCTACATTGAACTTCACGTAGGGTTGTACGTACTGTTATACACACTAGGTAAGTGGGCGGGTGCCAACCCCTGTATTTTCTGTGTTAGTTTAGACTAGCGTAGTTAGGTAGATATTTATTTTTGTTCACTACGTTAGGAATAGGTAAGACACTGAAAATACAGAATCAGGTTAGTGGAAACTTTTTGTTTCTTTCTTTGCTTAGGCACCGTCCAAGTTCTCTATCCTGGTTAGCACCTTTGTTTGTATATACTTGTATCTTGTATCAACCACTGAACAAATTATAAACCACCCATTTCACTATTTTTGTGTGGGCTGCTTGTTGTTTATGCTCCCACTCCACCACCCTAGACAGGAGCCAGTAGTGGGGGCGTAACACCCGGTCTCCAACCAGGTATATTAATAGATTATTCAACAGTAAGAGAACTTTGATAGGCAGTTTAATCAGCAACAGCCATTCATTCTTAACATCCCTTTACCTGGGCAAGGTTGTGACTGGCAGGAATCACTGGGTGCTAATCTGTGAAACCACACCCTGAATGGGATAGCAGTCCATCACAATAATCACAAACACTATAAGAAAAGTCTGTGACAATGAAACACACTAGCAAGCACATTTTCCCTGATATCATTTCTGCAGTGGCAGCTGAAGACAGTGCAGAGGGGACAGTCTAGCACAATACCAGTGACATATACAAATGCGACTACTTTCACAGGTGCCTCCAAGACCCTAAACTGCCCTTAAGTATATGAACAAAATGAGTAACCCCCTGTGAACTCCCTGGCCTCTCCAAGTTGTTCTTCAAAAGTAACTTGATTCTCTTGCACAGCTTTCTAAACCATGGAAGGATTTTGCACATTTGCAGATTCACAACAACAAGAGATGGACATTCTGAACGAATGAGGCCCTCCCCAAACATACACACCGAACATGAAACTGCCAGGCATTGCAAAAGAACCTGTTAATGTGTCACACTGTGCTGTCACATACTGTGCATTGATGGTTCACATTCATCTCAGTTTTCATGTTTCATGTATCTTCAGGATAGGCAGGTGCTGAGAGCTCTGTAGCAGGAATCACGATACAGCCCATCTCCTCTCTTGTTCCACCCAAGGTTTTTCACAGCTGCAGGGCTCTCCTTCAAAACTGCTTAACATGGAAAATGGGTCCAAGGCACAGTTTACAAAACACATCATTATTACCTTAGCAATGAAATGTTAAGACTTTTGAAAGGTCTTTCATAGCAGCTGCTACAGCCAGGTGTACAGGTCTCAGGTACAGAAAGATAAAAACGCTTGATGGCTACCCTTGCAACCAAATCAATAATGCCAAATGGACAGTGAAACGCACCACAGAGAAAATGCTTGAAATGTATTATCACTAGACACACCGCAATAATCCTATCATCTTAAATACAGCGGGAATCTCAGTTTTATTCACTTAGTCCAAAAATGACGACGTGACACTCACTGATAGCAGAGCAAAAGTAAGTGACACATTTAATTACATGCTACATCATAGTTCTTTATGCCATTTGGATAAGAGCAAAAAACAACTATATAAACACTCTATATAAAGTCCTGTTTGTTACACAATGTGCCCTAAGGTGGTGGTTTTTATAGAATGCCAAAGTTAATTCGAGTCTTGCCCTTTTCACCATCTGTGATGCAATTAATCCAGCAGTCATGGCGACCAACTTCAGCTTCCAGTAGAAAATTTCCTGGAGATAATGAGATAATTGCTTCAGAAACAGAAGAACCCAGGATAGCCTACGCCACAGGATCTCACTCCCTTGTGTAAAGACAACAAATTGACAAACGTGTGAAAACATTACCACCATCATATCACAGGTCCTGTATTACAAGACATGTTCGATCTTAAGGGTATACACAAACAGACTTTGCTTTCTTGAAAATAGGCTTGATTCACGCTTAGTCTAGGGATTGTATGATGTTTACTTGTTCTTTCTGTGTTCATGTGGGTCTTCTGTCGGTGCCCCCCCCCCCCAAACCATAAAAGACAAGTTTTAGACAATTCACTGAGTCTATAATCACGGTGACTATCCTTAGTCTTGTGCCCTGTATTTCTGGGATGAGTGCTGAACCTCAGTAACCCCATCTTAGCACATTTGTTTGTTTATAGTGAGCAAGCAAGGAGACTTTAAGAATTAATGGACTGTTTTATTCCTACTACAGAAAGTTGCATGTAAACAAACACTATTTTTGTACTGGTTAAAAATCGAGAAGCATCCCAACTTCTTTCCATTCATTCCTAATCTTCGGATGTAAATTGTATTCTTCAGATGCAGGAAGAGGTGGAGAAACTAAAATCTGGTTAACTCATTGAAGCAAAACAGTCCTTATTTCCATCAGGATGCAGAAGGGGAAGAGCCACACTAATAACCAGTGCCCAGAACATTCTGTAGCATTGATCATCACTAAGCAAGATGGACACCTTAAAGCACCTCAAAGGCCACAGCTACCTCTTCTATTCCACCCAAAGCCCACTCAGGCAACCACAGTAGTCAATATCATCTCTCCTGTACCACAGACTGCATTCTCCATTATGTAATCACAAAGATCTCCAAAAGGCTGTTGTCCCATTCTAAGTATTCTTTAAGCATGCTTAAGTATAACGGAACACTTTCCCATAAGAGCACAGTTGAGCCTGTAGGGTAAAAAGGATATAGAACAAGTCCTCGCACATGGCAGAAGGCAGCCTACCAGTCATAAGTATGGATGCCCACATAGCCATATAGCAATGACACAATGTGTAAAATCACTGAAGACCATCACAAGGATTTTAAGGGAGAGAAAATACAGAAAGTCCACAACTGGATGCATGTTTAATCTTTGTGTAATACGTTTTGTAACTTGCCTGGTTAAATGTAACATTTTTCTCCTAAATTTCTGAGGGTATTACTTCTTGGATGGTGCATATGCTATTATGAAGACAACACTTACATCTGACCTGCTAGCAGGGCACTGAGCATCTTGCATTTTTACCCCAAGTTTGTCACACAGCCCATTAGAGATCAGGCCTCTCCCAGGAGGCTCATGAGGATTACTGCAGCTCACAGGTATTAAGCTTCAACACCACAGGCTCAGGGGCATTAGTCTATAATGCAATAATGTACTAGCAAGCACACATTGGCTGATGTCTGGCTTCAGTCGCAGCCGAATGTAAGTGAAAGAAAGTATAAGTGGTGACCAACGGGGGGTCCAACTTTCCCTGTGTATTATATATAGAATAAGAACAAGATGGTTTTTGACATTTAAGAACGTGTGGCACAAGGTATAGCCACGGACCCAAAAACTTGTCTAAATATACTACCAAAACTGCACCATAAGTTAGACACTCACAGCCCTGAATTTTTCATCCAATAACTGAGGAGGGGAATGTGTGATGTGTGCAAAAATGTGTAAATCAACACCAAAAAGGAGACTTGAGTACTTTGCCAGCAAGCAGTAAGGGGGGCAGAGTGCCCATTTCATACTAAGGTACCTACCTGCACTGGCTGCTAGATGAGCAAGGACCCTTTTTTAGTGTTGCAAATTTTCCACATATGTAATGATGTGGTTTGATAATCAAATAATATTTAATGTTTCTTTCACTCCATTTGGGGCAGGGGGACTCGAGCTCACTTTGTAACACAGATGCACTGTCAGTTGGAAAAAATGGCCAACCAAAACACATTCACTGTCTGCCACTGATGTGAGATACACAGAAATTTACACCAAATGACCTTTAAGGCAGAGAGCTTGATTTAGTCCTGTGGCAAACCATGTTCTCCTTTATTGAAAACAAAGAATCCAAGAAGTTTTTTGTTCCAGACCAAAAGCAATAAAAATGCATTAAAACTAACAACTTGTAACATGTCTGAGTCATGTACATTACACTATAGGATGTCCATCATATGCTGCGGAGTCAATGTTTTTACAGCCATGTTAAACATTTTAGCCAAAGAATCAGTGTCATTCAACTCCCATACAGAACAAGATTTGCAACAGTCAAAAACAGCAGCGTGTGTACATGATCATTACACCATAAAATAAATAAGAGTAATAAAGTCTAGGCCACATAAGAGACTTACCAAAAACATGGCACCATTCTAATTACAGATGTCACGTCTGAATTCTCCGTGTTTTCTATTGTTTAGCAGGACAGGCTATCATCACCACAGGCCACAAATAAAGTGACTACAACTTCCAAAGCTGAGGACCAACATGGATGACCCCATGGTGCCAGCCAGTTGCACACTGTACTGCACTCATATGAAGATAGAATCAAAATTGAGAGGGGAGACAGAAAAGGAAGGGGGGGGGGGGCACAGAACACTGCAGTTCATTTTATTCCAATTCCATGAGAATCCTTAAACATTTTCACTGCCTAGCATGTAAAGGAAACAAGACATGTGCTCCTTTATAAAAACCAAGGGCTAGTCAATCAAAAATGGAAATAAATAAATGAAATAAATATTCAAAGATATATATCATATTAGTTCTTGCAACTGTAGATGTATGAAGCTTTTTGGCCCAGTATAGTGCCATTTGTTTGCTTAAATTTAGAAAACAGTAGTAGCTGTCCTCCTGCACATAAAGGAAAAAGAAAGAAAGAGAGAGAGAGAGAGAGAGAGAGAGAGAACCCACAGGCCAAGATTACAAAATCAAAACATTTCTGACTGATGTCCAATGTATCTTTTATTTAAGAGATACAAACCTTAAACATTCATATTTAGTTAATTCAAAGAACCTGTTCTCAGCATTTCATTTTGTTACTCAACAAAAAGCCAAAACTGAAAAGACTGATTAAGTGAATTAGCATCTGAATTCTATTGAAAATGTTTCTGGTGTTAACCATGAAGATCAAATATCAGTATCATATTTTATGTACACCTTTAGATTAGGCACTTTGTACAAAGAATGATTTTCACAAAGGTTGTGACAGCAGGACAGTATTCATAACTACTGCACTTACAGATGAAACCATGTTCTAATTAAACTCATGAATTTACAGTAAAGCGAGGGATTCTGCAAGAAGCAAAAGCTGTCAAATGTCACACTACAGCATGTCTTTTCTATTTATGGTAAGAGGAAACCTGAAACTACCCTTTCCACATAAAAGTGCAAAAGAAAAGTTCAGCAAGAGCGCATGACTCACTCACTACCTTAAAAGCGAGACTTAAGACAAAAAATTAAAGCAACAACTACAGGTCACATGGAGGCTGCATCATGAAGATCCTACATGTAAATAAAATCTGGCAAACATACATTTTATGCACATTACACATACCCACAAATCACAGAATTAGGAAGAAATTTAGAGTAAAGACGTATATCTCAACATCTGACATATCTTGATTTGCAGAAGTAATGTATCTAATTGCAGACTGATTTTGGGGAGACCCACTCCCAAACTATTGGCCCCTATTGTTCCTGATAAAACTGTACAGCTTGAAACCCCACTAATTTTTTCTTTGTGGTGTTTAAACACAGCTGAAATTTCCCTGTGACCTTGACAGTTTGATGACCTTGACAGACAGTTGATCCCAGGCAAATCCTTCACATGTAATTATTTACCGCTGCGCAGACCTGAGGGGGGTTTAGAAAGCCTTTTCTGCAAGCATTCATCGTTACACACAATTCAACTGAGCGCAGCCGTGAAGGGCACTGCAACTGAACCCTCCTACCGGTGACTCAGTCTGTAGAACCCAATCTCTGCCCCCGGCCTGGCATTAAGACTCCAGCTGCAGCACATTTCCTCAGCAAGTACATACAACAGCAAACATGCAAACACTTGCATATTGGGAAAGAGTGCATTGCAGAGGACAGCACTGTCAAATTAGGACTATGATTCTATTTTAGTTAGAGCAGCCAGCTTTTTTGAGCATTGCAATTCAAAAACTGCTTCAAGGCAATACACACTGGATCTATAAAACTTGTCTTCTGAAATGTATGCATAATGCATATTCATATATTTAGGGACATGGGAGAAGACTGGTAGAAGCAGAGAATTAGATTATTAGGCGCACACAGGACTAAGTGATGCTCCCTTTCCAACCACTTTGACATCGGTGTAGATGCTGAAAATAAGGCAGAAAGAGTAAACTTAAAAAAAAAAAAAAAAAAAAACCTGCATACAACTTTGCACATATGACCCAAAAAAAAAAAAACTCATCAACAAACAGAAAACAAAAAAAGCTTACCAGCTATTCACACTTCTAAAGCTAAATGAACAGCTACAGCCTCTGGTTACTGGTTGCAAACTCACTCAAACGAAAAACACAACTGGAACACGACTACAGATTCTCCAAAACTAAAAACAGGAGTGCTTGTTTAAAAGAAATGGCAACAGAAACACACACCTTTGGTTTTTAAAGAAAGGTCAACTGCAACACCGTCACCAGTATGTGTGGTGGTGCCTACTGGCCAGCAGCCAATGAGGGGCACAGCGTGTCTATTTCTAGTCTAGTGCGGAACTTAGCCAGCCCAACCGGAGGAAGCAGCAGGCAGCTGCAACTAGCATGGATGTGCAATGTGAGACCGGGCTTGCACCTTCGCGGCCCATGACTTCCTGTTTCCACCAGGCTGCAAAAAAGCTGCAGTGCACGAACACTTGTAGATGCTGTCAACAGATACACACGAATGCTAGTCCTGTGCATCTCAAGGTTTCCTTTCTAGTCCTCACCTCTACAGTACTGCTCCAGCCATCCTGTGTCCGTTGACACGTTTATTTTTCTGAAGTTTCCTCTAAGAATACCACCCACCTTTATTAGTCTTGCTTGCATTTTGACTACACGAGAAAGTCCAACATCCCAAAATACTTTTTCAAACGCAATCAAAATTTAAACTGGGGAAAAAAAAAAAAATTAAGCAACTAACTGCTTAACTACACAGTTAAAGACTTATTCATTTGTTAATGTAAACTTAACAAAAAGCAACTTGCACACAGAACTAAAGATCACTTGCCACACTGCAGCCGAGACAGGCATAAGAAAGCCCTCGCTCAGTGCTTTCCCAGGGTAAACCCTGCTGCTGCTGGTCAGGAGATGAAGGTGGACAGGACCCTGGGGATATTTTGATGTCTAGTGGAATAAATTGCAACAGTTTCCTAAACTTGTGTTTGAGCTCCACAGCAAGGAGGCCTCTTTAGTTTGTGCCTCTTTTTGGACTCGTAATATTTTAACACCAATTACTTTTTTCCATACACATTCTAGCTTTGACTGCATACATGCACCAATTTGCAGTTTCATGCAGAGAACCAAAGTCGTTCCCAAACACAAACAGGACACTTAGTGAAGCAGTTACGATTTAGCGGCTGTCAAACCAGTTAAATGTTACAATTATTTGGGACACAAGTGCATGTAGTGCTTTATCCCTCCTGCTGGGCCAGTCACTTGTTAGATCACACAGCTGTCTACACACCCATGGGCAGTGCAGTTCAGTTGCTGCATGTGGTATTGTGATGAGCGCAGGGGATGTCTCTCCAGAAAGGACAACAGGACAGACAAACAGATGGCAGGTGTCACAGGAACAACCATCTAAGCGTGAGCGTGTGCAAGAATGAGAGAGAGTGAGTGAGGGAAACACACAGTCTAGCACTCACAACCAGGTCACCACATCCCTTATCTGGAAACATTTAACTGATTCAGGCGGTGGTCCAGAACACTGCACGTGACAGTCCACCTTCAAAGCGGTCCATCAAGTCCAAACCAGACGCACAAGCTGCAAGTTTCACATCCCACGCAGAAAGGGACAGGTCAGCACACTGGAAGGACTGAATGACAGTGCGACTGAAGTGATCATGGACCAACAAGAAGACCTGTGCCGACAGGTGGGAAGTGACATGTCAGCACATCCCCAGGTACGGCGGAGAACTACAGCAAAACTGACCCACCTGCAGACACCGTCCTCGCTCAACAGCCGTCACTCAACACTCGTTTTCCCGAACGCTAATGGCCATTTTGTCGTGTTTTTACCATTTCGCTAATAGCTTGCCATTTACGCAGAACCGACAGAACTGTTTACCGCATCAACAACGCTTTTAACCATTGCTTATTTATCACATTTGCTTTTGGTTCAGAACAATCGGAGTAGATTAAATATTATCACTGGATAGCTAATTTAATGCTAATAAACGGGTGGGTCAGCACGCTCAGCAGCAAGACAGGAACAAATTTATCTTGACATAACTATATATCAAATATTTCATATGGTCTCCCACTTACCAACAGGTTTGTCAGGATGAACAGCAAATACAAACAATTCGCCGAATCACAGCAACCAACTACCCTTATTCCAGGGGCGCGAGCTTTTTTTTTTACCGCTTCGGCAAACGCACCATGCGCTGTTGCTAAAGCCCGCCCCTCTGCATCTAGAGTTATTCTATTGGATAGTAATCTTATGAGATGTCCTAAGCGTTATTCTATTGGCTGAAAATGCTGTCGATTCCCGGTAGTCCGTCTGATTCGTGTGTTGGGAGTGATAGCTGTAACCTAATAGGGTGAAAACGTTGCCAATTTTGGCCACTCGGTTCTGCATTGGCCAAGATTTAGGTTCCAAAATGATGCTTTTTAAACTTCGGAAAGCGCTGTAAAGGAGGGAGAGTGGGGGAAAGCGCTTAAAGTATTGGTACCCTTGAATTTTATTCAAATAATGCACAATTCTTCTGAAAAGTGTTGAAATTAAGTTTTTTTCATTCAAACATGCATTTCTTTTGGTTGCACTGAAACAAAATCAAAAGCTACGAAAAGAACCGAGTTCTTGCTTGTCCTACAAAGACACTGTAAACTGACCTGCATAATATTATTGGTACCCTTTATAAATAATTGTATTGTAATATTTCATGCAGACTGTTCTCCTTTGATTAGTACCACAGGTTCTCAATCACCCATTTGGCCAGTTTAAATTTGGGGAAAATCCTCACTCTGCTGTTTTGTGTCAGTGTGTATCAAACTAAACACGGAAAAGAGAAGGAAAAGCACAGGATAGTCTGATGACGTTAGGAAGAACGTAACAGCCGAACGTGGTCAACATAAAAGTTACAAGATATTCCTGTGACCACTGTTGCCAGTATTATCAAGAAGTTTAAGACCCTGGCTGTGGCTGAAAGAGGAAAATTGACTCAAGGTTGAAGAGGTTATCTGAATGGTGAAGAAAGAACCAAGGGGAAAAAAAAAAAAATCAAAACAGATTCAAAATGGCCTTCGAGCTCAAGGTGTATCAGTTTCAACTGACAACATCCGTCACTTTGAATGAAACTGGGACCCACGTTAGAAGTCCCAGGGAGACCCCACTTGTAAGAGAAACACAAAACAGCCCAACTGGAGTTTGCCAAAATGCATGTCTGTGTCCTCATTCTCTCCATCAGAGCCCACATCTGCACTCGCTATAATATATTTTCAAGTGATGTTACACAGTGATAGCACTTAAAATTAGAATTTATGTAAATCTTGATGCAATTAAGAACATTAGTTTTGGCAACAAGCACCTAATAAGAAAACAACTAAGTAAAAATACAAATTATTGACCGAATGAATGACTATAGTTCATCTTATGAAAGTTATCAGGACAAGCACACGAAACATCCACCAGCACCTTGTTCTCTTTTAGAAAAGAGCCTCAGTGTAATGAGCATCTAACCCACGCCTCTTAACTGAACAAACATTCAAGTATTGTTTTCTCTAATGTCCTGGGCTGCAGCACCTGCATGTAACTTGCAAACTGTCTATTTTTGTACCATTTTAAGATAGAAATCCTGTCTTGTTTGATCTGTATACCCCTATTAGACTCCTATTGCCTGGGCCAAAAGAATTTCAGGAACACTAGTTTATCCAATTTGCCTTCCAGAAACAGTTTTTTAAAGAACTCACATGAAAATTTTTCACAAGGTACATGAAAGTTGCTCCTGTCAAAACTGGAAAAATGCTTAAGGACCCGTTAGAGTTTATCAGTTGGCCCTTGTTTTGATATCAGATTTAACTGCATTCAGTTTTTGAACCTTTTCATGTAACACGAGCACTTTCAGGATGACGTCCTATGTCTAAACTTTAACGGGCATTATTGTGCATCACTATTATTACTCAAGTTCAATGACCGACAAAGGAGCATTAAATACGCAGGACTTATTTTGAGCTCACAACATGATTCACTGCTGAGTGGATAATGTGTTCTCAGCAAATGCTGACCCATAGCTACTGTGAGAAGACCAGGCTAACGCCTGCAAGGCCCGAAGCTACATGTGGCTGCAGATTAAGTAATTTGAGTACAAGGGGCCTGAAAATGTCCCATCCAGTAGCTTCATTGGTCAGTCCTCATTGGTATAATGCCACTAACTGATGGCTATTAAATCATTGTATTAAGTCTGCTTGCCCCCAAGTAGATTAATGAATTTGCTTAGGAATGGAGTATCACACAGCAACAACCAAAATCAGCACCTTCACCACCCTGAAAAAATATACACAACACCCAAAAATGCTAAAATATATATACCTTTAACAATGGAAATCTAGTTCCCTTTAACATTATCTATCCATCATCATTAACCACATTACCCTGGTTAGGGTTGTGGTGGTCCAGAGCCTATACCAGATTCATTGGACACTAGGCTATGAAACAGCCCCTTGATGGGATGCCAGTCCATTGCAAGGTGGCAAGAGACCAATTATCCTCAAACACATGTCCTTGAACTAGAAGGAAAGCGGAACAATCGGAGGAAACCCATGCAGACATGAAAACTCCGCATAGTCCAAGCCAAATTCAAACAAACCGAAACAGCCCAGGTGCTGTGAGGTAGCAGTGTTACTCACTGAGCCTCCCTAACATCATTATATACACCCTATATTTATGTTGAGTAATATACCATAATTCTTAGAGTTTTTCAATTTATATAAGGGCATACTGGAAAAAACTACTGTTTCAATACTTTGCATTGCTTTACTTTGTTGCAATATGGAGAAGCACATCATTCAATTGTATGTCATCAGATTGGCAAAGCACCCAATTCCGTACCTATGAATGCAATTTAAAGGTAATGTTTTAAGCAAAATGCAGCCTTCTCCTATGACATATAATCCATTTACTGCTTCCAGTGCCTTTAAGTACAAAGTAGACTACAATTTTTTTCCACCAGAAAAATCATTTTACATTAAAAAGGCAACAGCCATCTCTTGGAGAACTGTTCAATTACTAGAAGCACTTCTACCTATTAAGGACAATTCAAAATCAATTAATAGCAAGTACAGTATAGCATATTAGAGGCCACATTGGGATCATTATCAAATGATAACAATATATAAACATGAGAAATTCTGAAGAACAGCAGCGTGTGGCATGTTGGCTGTGATGTACAAACATTCATTAATTATCAATTGGTTATTGTCCAGTTCAGTGGTCCAGAGCCTGTCTTGAGAGCACGAGGTAGGACACACGTTAGCTGGGACTCCAGTACACTCGTCGCTAGCTAGCGCTAGCTATCTCTCTCTCTAAATTTACGTAATCGACTTACCTTAAAGACACCAGGGCAACCAGAGAAACACAGAGGGAACATCTCAACTCAGAGACCAAACTTGTTCAAACCCATGTCCAAATGCATGACCCAGTAGCTGTGAAACACCAGGGCATCCTGCCTCCCCCTTCCAATTTTTTTTTTGTTTTTTTTTAACCTTTTTATAGTACAAGAACTATGTCTAATAATTTCAATATCCAGCTAAAATATATAATGCATTCATTTTAAAAAGCACCTGTTGGCTTTCTATCATTTTATTCAACCATGAACATCAGCAATGTTTACAGATTTGGCATCTAAAGAAAAACCAAGATGTGTGAAAGAAGCGTTACAAAGGAAATACATATGATTTCTGTACTTGCCAAAAATGCGGTACTGTTACATTTATTTTGATCCATTTCTAGAAGAAAAGCAGAGAAAGCTTTCCAGGCATTTCAAACTTCTAATTTGCACTTACTCGGTAAGGTCTCCTTTAATTACGATCAACTTTTCCCCACCATAGATCAAGTGTACGGTTTATCAAGTTTCGTGTGCAAATAATATTTCAGCTCAAATATGAAGGAGGATTTAATTTAATTGCCAGTAAAAGTGTTAAGCAAAGTGAGCAAGGGAGACAGAGAGACGGGAGAAAGCACTACCGCAGCGTGTCACATGAGACCGTCTGCAGTACCAGCACCACTGGTGAAAGCCCCTTCTTCCATTGCTTTGCTCTACTTTCCACAGAGAGGATGCCAAGCATAAAGCTAGAGGCGGATGTTGAGGACAGGGGCTCCATGCAGCATCCTCAGTCTTTCAAGATCATTGGGGCTTTAACCTGGGCAGCCACCTCTGCCCCCACCAGATGTTCCACCACAGCCAGGGCAAACTCAAAGCTGGTCCCGGGACCGCGGCTCGTGATCAGGTTGCCGTCCTTCTGCACACGAGCCTCAGAGTACTTGTAGTGATCTGTAGACCAGAAAAAGAGCAGGACTTTTACTGCAGGTCTCAAAGCGTGCACACATTTCTCCCCTTTCCCTTCATAACACAGGACACTGTCCTTTTAATCCCCACGCAGCCTCCAAAGCATCTGAGTATCCAGAGCTCCCTCTGCTGGATGCCAGTGACCATTTTGTAAAAAGGGAAAACCACTGTAGCTTGGCTGCTGTGGTCCACTGTTTGCCAGCGTGCTGTATGCTGCATTTCCTGCATGACTGCATGTGCTGACTCGTGAAGGGAGCTAGCATCACAAACAACGGACTCTCCAGGGGAAAGCTCATCCACACAACGCATTCATTTAGCAAAAGACCACGGGCCCTTGTCACAAAAATATGAGTGTGTGCGCACAAGATGCTGGAGGATATGAGTGTTCCCATTACACTGTTTGGGAATTGTAGCATGAAGAGTCATTTGCTGCTTGTGGACTAATGCCAGCTTCTCCTGTCACTGCCAAAGCAATGCAGTTCTTTATATTTATTTATATATATAAAAATTAATTACGCCTATACAGGATAAGATGGCATGTATCCTGCGCTTACCCAGTGGGATGAAGCATAGGGCCCTACCACACCAATCTAACAACCTGCCCACCTGCCCACCCAATCCCACAACCCTACCACGCCACCTTTTAAGCTCTTCACTGGGGTCATCAGGTAGGCACCATCCTTCATCGGTGTTTCGCTGACTTAAGCTCACAACACCTCCGGAAGGATCAGCAGTGAGGCCTGGCGTCCCAGACCCACCCCCCTCCAAGGTCTACTAGGTCAATGGTCCACGTAGCCCCCAATAACTATCCTGCAGCCCGTAACACCTTCAATACCCATATCCCACCTTCCCCCACTATATATATATATATATATATATATATAAAAAAAACTCACCACACAGGGAAAGCCTACATGCCAGTTGTCACAGATACTGCCTCTAATGACACAATAAAGATATTAAGCAGCCATTTCCCTAAAAGAACCTATAGCTTTTGGTAGAATACTGCTGTCCCATGTTCCAGTGGACAAAGTATGTAAGATGATGGATGAGTTTGCACCTGTATCCTCCCTCAACAGAAGTAGTACAGCTGTAAGTTAGCCTGTAAGTAAGAACAGAAGCTAATTGAGGGGAGTTTACCTCCAGTCATCATTTTCTCCTTCATTGCAGGGTGGGTGGTGACTGTGCTGCCAACAGCAATACCATGGGCAAGGAGAGCAGTAGGGCCTGGAACAAAAATATGTAACATGTCATGTTGTTTGGTGTGACAGATGAGTGCACGCACGCAACAGGCACGCACACATGCACAAAAACAAATGTCAGCAGACCCAATCAAATACCTCCAGAAAATGTTTGAAGAAAAATATGGAACACAACTACAAAATGGATAGTCATCCCACAATTTAGACACACTCAAATTACACATTTTTGCTAGAACACAATTTTATTTTTAACACCATTATTCAATTTACGCATCAATCTGCTTGCAACAAAAAAGGTAAATAAATAAACAAACAAACAAACAATCTAACAGTTTTAGCCAAACTTGTAAAAATGTGCACAAAACAAATTATACACAAATTCTGTGTGTGCGCATTTGTGTGCTGTGTGTTTTGAATTGGGCATTATGTATAAAGTCTATATGCCTTTAAGAGGACAGCGATAGGACAAGGAGCTTTGGATCCTGGGAAAAGCTGATGTCACATTTACTTACAAATGTCTAGAGCAACCAAAGTTGAAATGACCTCCTGCTGTTGTGTATTTAAGAGGAAATGTTTATGTACGTATCATGGTCATGACTGGTCAGTGGATGACATCATGCTATGTGCAGCAAAAACAAGATGTGCCAGAAAGTTCCCTGTGCTACATTCTTCCGCTGCCGACTTCCGAGTGAGTCTCTTTAAAAAATTCAACCTAATTATTTTTTCTCAAGGACATGACACCCGCAATAAACTTGGTTAATCATGAATAGAATTTTCATTCACGTGGGACCACCTTGTTATAGTGTGCAGCACACTGCCTGCATGCCTGTGTGTGCACTTGCTACACAAGGGTTTTACAGGGTTTTAGTGATATTTGGGAAAGTTAGTTTGGGGGTTTTTGGATGAGCTAGGAAGCATCATTATTTTTCCCATAAGAAATAATGGAAACGGCTGTCTCGATTTACGTAGCCAATTAAGGAACCAATTAGATGCGTAAATTAAGGGATGTCAGTATTTACGACAAGATGGCATTTTCATAACCTATAGCTATTAATGTAAAAATGTAGCAGACATTGTTCTCTCTGCTTTATTAAAATAAGCTTTTTGGTTATTGAGTTTGCTCTCAAAAAAAACAACAAAAAAAACCCCACACAATGAGATGCCCCATCTCTAAAGCCCAACACCAAAATGTAGTGGGAGCAGAGACAAGCATGCAGGATGACAGACCACATGAAGCGCACCAACATTCACCAGCCAGTGCAGCAGAAGGAACACTGTGTGTTTAAGGATAAAAGGGGGAAACAGTCATAATATTCAAGATGAAACCAAGAGAAAGAGAACCAAAAACGTTTTGCTGCAGACGCAGACATGCATTGAAGGTGCACAGTCTACAGCAGCAAATTACAATCTTGCTAAATGATTTTTAGCATTATTCTAGGCCTACAGAAAATAAGCGAGCACACCTTGGAGCTCCTATTATTACATTTTGAAAAGACAAGGTTTCTGTCCTGGAACAGATGTCAGCCGGTCTAACAGGTTAACTGAATTCTCTGCCCTGTTCCTTTATCCCTGCAATATATTACTGGTTTTACTATTCCCACATTTTCCACAGAGCTCCTCTTCCTCAAACATCGCTTTCCAGCCTGAGAAAAGCAAGATCCACTCATGTGCACAGCACACAATGATAGGGAATAAGGGTTTCAGTCACCCTCCTTCCCTCAGGGTCTAGAGGGGATGCTGGGCTCTTTCTAGGACAGCAGCAATGCATGGACCTGTTGTCCTTATTCCTCATCATTTCCCCTACCCTTGCTATGCCCTTGCCAAGCACAACAGCCTGTCAATTTCCTCTTTAACACCCCAATTACCACAAGCGGCTTGGCAGCTCCATAGGTGCCAAGTATGCAGGAAGAACAATCCAGTACAGGCAGGGTCAGTCTGCAGATGCAGACACACTCAAAATGGTGGGATTGAATTGCTCACATGGTGCCTTTTCAGCAGCTCTTTCCTCAGAAACCAGCAGAAATACCGCATGCAGTTTCAGCACAGAGCCCCCTGTGCTCAGGATCGTAAGCAGAAAATGACACAGGTTCAGTCCAAAGAGGTTCATTTTCTGATAAGGGACAGACTATTTTTAGCAACCAAAATACAATCCTCATCTTTTTAAATGATGCAAGTCATATTCAAGGTCATGTACAACTCTTCTGAAATCAATAGCAGACATCATTTGGAGACAAATGAACAAATGAAATAGAGAAGCAGTCCTGGAGGTCATCTGATACATGAGCCTGTATCTGTCTTTTTTTTTCTATTTCAGCAGCACCCGAGGGATGGTTTTCTTGTAGCAGACTGTCATACTAGCTAACTAGACGGGTATCAAAAAAATATCAAAAACATGCATACAGTAAAACCCTGCAGAAAAACATTCAGGTACAATGTGATTGAAAAAGGTGCAGGAAGGAGGGAGCCAATCGGAAGCATCATCGTCTGATGGCGATTAATGTACGGGATTTACTGAATACAATATAAACTTATGGTAAAGGATTCTATTAGTATTATTAGCATTGTAGCAGTGGGGGTGCATGACTTTTCCATAATGCACTGCAGCTGCTTGTTTGTAAACAGTTATGTCTAATTGTTGCGGGAAGCTATAAGGAGGCTGTCGCCCCTCTCTGTGTTCAACAGCTTTTGGGCTGGCATGTCACTGTACTCCGAGTGGCGGTATTTAAACATACAGCAGAGAAACAAAACTCACTCCAGTCTGAGCCCACTTAATGTAATGTAACTGACAGCACAGGTTGTTACAGTATTATTATTACTCAACCAATATTAATACGTATACTTAACTGTCAGTCACGTGTGGTTTGTAACAATCCATTCCCATTCCCACTTCAAATAAATAAAAAACTTTTTTTTTTCATTTTTCTTTCTACACAGTAACTATGACACCACCTTAATTTTGTTCATTCATCTAGCAATAAGGCAACTCCATTTTATGCAGGTGAAGTTTCTGGACCCTACTTATGACATTATAGCAGGGTTTTACTGTATTTTCATGCAAGGTCAAATTTATTGCATGAAATTACATGGAATAAAACTATTCTTTCCACTCACTGCAGCTAGTAGCTAAAGTAGTTATCAAAATATTTTGCTAATATCGGCTTATCCGAGTCACAATAGGTTGATGGTAGTAGTACAGTAGCTTGCTAGATAAATAACCTCCAGTTACTTAGGCTGCTGCAGCAACAGTCAAACCAGGCAGAAATCCACTACTGTCTTCAGTATTAATGAAAGCTATTATGTTATTAGAAAAAGTTTTTTTAATGTACTTTCAAAAAGTTTTTTGAACTGAGGCTAAACTTTTCTTTAAAATGGTTTCAAATGTTTCTAAAACAGTTGTTTTAAAAAATTTAAACTATCAATTATTCCAAATACTGTAGGCCAAACCACAAAACAGGATTTCGAATATGGATGGATATGTGGATATTCTGAGACATTAGATAAAGCAAGCCTCAAATCAGGTCAAAGAAAAAAGCTTCTGCATACTTTGTAGACCAACAGTTGTCCATTCAGCATCTCAAACTCACAGATTAACCATCACTTGCCCCACCTCACTCACCTCACTCATTCAAACAAATGGACTGTGGCATCAAACTGATGACACTATGTACACAAAAGGCATCTACATCTCTTCAGCACAATATTTTGCTGGGTGACTGTGTGACACTTAGTCACCAGTCAACACTAGTGCAGCAAAAATCATGCTTGTTGATGCTTTCAATTCTATTGATGAAAATCACAAATTGGGAAATGCATAAAAATGGTTACAAAGATAAAAAATAATATTTTAGCTTTCACACGGCAAAATTTATAAAGGCAAATACAACATCCAATATATATGAAAAAAGTTATTAAAAGCAGGAGGCTAACAGAAATTAGCCAGATGCAATTAGTCTGTATTTGTTTAGAAGAATGCAGTTAATGTTCTAGTTAGCATTGGTTAGCATTTAATCCATACGCCTGCAGCTCAGTAAAAGAAAAGCAAGTTCACTGCCGGGGTGATTTCGTAACGCAAGTTCTCCCCCAGTGTGTCCATGTAAACCTGGAAACTGAAATCACATGCTGGGCCTGGTGAGTAACTGAGCAGTAGAAACAGTACCTGCACAGATGGCAGCAATCAGGCCTTTCCTGGCCTCCTGGTCCTTCAGCACCTCCTTCACAGCAGGGGACTGTATAAACAACATTTTAAAAGGCCACGCGTCAGCCACCAGCAACCTCCGCAGCCTCTTACGTCATCATTCTGTGTACTTCTTGACAACTTCCTATTCAGGTTCACGACATGAGGCTGAATACTATTGAAATATTATGTCACATATATCTACAATACATGAAGTGCCAACTGTATAAAATTTTTAACTCCCCTTAAATCTTACCTCTGAGAGATTCTGGGCCCCCAAGCCCCCTCCAGGTAAGAGCACAACATCATACGGACCCTGTGAACGGCACACACCAATCACATTATCAGCCATGGAGATATGCTGGAAGAAAAATGGACTTCTGACCAAAAGGTTGCTGTTGGATCTAAAAGAAAAGATATAATGCCCTAAATTACTTAACGCAGACGTGAATAAAACGGTGCGAACCAACCCATAGACAGAACCGTCTGGGGGGGAAAAAAAAACAGCTTTGTTAACAAAGTGAGGCAATAATCTGAAGTACAGGTAGCCCCCAAGGAACGAGTCTTTAACTTATGAGTTTTTGGGTATATGAGCAAAATTCTCATCTGCAGTTACTACCTGTACTACATTTCAAGTTATGCTAGGTGATTCTCTTGCACAATCTTATATCTATTTATCTAGTGCATTTAACATATCTTGGCCCCTAAGCTGCAGAAAGTGAAAAAGAAGGGAGTGAAGGATGCAGGAAAGCCCAAAAGAGACCAAAAGTGTATAACTATTCTCCTCCAATATGTACTTCATTTAGCAAAAGAGACACCAATGAAAACTTCTGCTGGCAGTTTTTGTGTGAAAGTGTTGTCTATTGGTAGGCATCACATTTAAAAAAAATGGAACAAATGATCGGGTGGATCAACAATTTTAAAAAAAGTGTAAAATGAGGCTTACATTCATATTATTATTATTACACTGCTGTATGTTCTTAATGACGGTAAATGTTTTTTAAAATATTCATGTTATTAACAGTTTAAATGGGCTTTGGTGTTACTTAAGCAAACACGGGGATGACTTTGTGAGCCCAGGAATGCTTTAAAACTTTTCCCACTGAAATTAATTGTAACTTTGTTTCTGACTTATTAAATTTCACCTTACAAACTAACTTCTAGGAACGCTTTAAGCTCACAGGTGAACACCTGTACTACAGTTAAAGGAGTGGAAAGATTACAGTGATCTGTGCCTTGGTCCCCTGCTTCCTGACTTGTTTTGGCACCTGTGAGAGTGTACGCATATGTTTACTTTCATATAGGGAAAATGTAAAACAACGTAAATGACAAATCTAGATATCATAACAAATAGCTCCATCTACAGTAATAATAATAATAATAATAACATAGTTGCACCCTTGAACAGAAGACCAAACACGAAAAATTAATTTTATATTTTTTTTGGAAAGAGCTTTATGATAAGTAGCTCTAACACAGTACGCAGATATTAAAGAAAACCACTGAGATCAAACTGTGGTTCTGCAATTATTCCATGGAAGGTATGTGACCTGCTGGCGTGCCTCCTCCAGGCTCATGTCGGGGCAGATGCGGACATCTCTGCTGCACTGCACGGGCTCCTTCCCCGCCAGTCCTGCCACGGTCACGGCGATCTGTGAGCACATGCGCGGCAGCGGCAAACAGTGAGTGTCCATGGAATCCCAACATGTCAACGCTCACCTCCTCCAGCTGGAAGACACGCACACGCACACGCACCCGCACCCGCACCCGCACCCAAACTGCTGCTGCCCCTTTAACAGTCCCCTTGTGCAAGAATGGGCCTCGGTGTTCAGTTTCCCACTGTTACCCTGACTGACCCCAGGGTCGACGGCGCTAAATGCTGACATTTACTGACATGGCCCGACACACACACACACACCGCGAAGCCATCTTCTTTGCTCCCGTGTCTCGTTTTATTGCTGCGCAACTGAAATTAAAAGCACCAGGATACCGAATCTTTTACTGTACCTCTCAGCTGAACAACACACTGACGTACAAAGTGTTATATCCCCGTCATTGTAGTCATTCTACACGCGAGGCAGAAGAAGCCCATTTAACTGCACCGTTAGGCGCACTTGACACCCACCCCAGCTCTGCGCATCACGTCCACAGGGATGACGGTCTCCATCTCCTCCGCACCTTTGGCCAGGATGACAAGCGCACGCTTCGCTGCCATGATCGCTGCAGTGACGCAGTCTGTGCAGCGCACGCGCATGAGCGCAATTTCGCCGAGTCCAGACAAATACCGCAGCTGCGGAGGGACAAACAGTGCGGGACACGCGAACGCGAAAGCGTTTTTCTTGGTGATGCTTGTGGATTCACTTATCTGACCAATGATTTTTTCAGCTTTAAAACTGGATTTTATTGAACGCATTGCACGTTTCAGAGCGTCAAACCCCGTTTTTGCTAAAAAAAAAAAAAATTTGGAGTCCAGTCATAAGTGCGAATTCAGCAAGAAGACTTTTCATCAGGTTGTTAAATGGGGAAAAAAGAAATTCCCTCAAATGTATTCGGAACTGCTTTATTTGGGTGTTATGATACAGTTGACCACAAGATGTCAGTGTGGCCTCATTCATAATGTTGACTGTTTTAAGTGCAGGACTTTACGCTTCTATATTTCTTACTCCTTCAATTACCACGCTTAACATTACTATGAAAATGTAGATTATTTTTAAATGAATTAACTGTCCCTGAGAAGCAATTGATATACCTACGCATGAAACTAGTTTAAAACGACGTACGTACAAAAAACAATGTAGTTGAACATATTTATAAGAACAATGATGTCTATATCTGAAATAACTGAGCAAAAAAAGTTATGTATAGAAGGTTACCAAATCCAATTACTCATTCAGATAAAATATGCATGAAAAGTATGAAAATGTGAATACATTTATATTAATATACTTAAATATATATTTAACAAACAATTTTAATTAACTTTTTGGTAAACTGGCGATCAGAGGGACACATGAGACTTTTCTGTAATAGAAAATTATTATAATTTTCTTTAAAACAGAAAAATAGTCACGTTGTAATAATCTCTCTAAATCTCTGGAAACGCAATTGAATACTGCTACTAATTCTAAATAATGATATCCTTGTCAACTGGTAGATTTTGGTTTTTAATGGAATTTCTGTCACCCCTGATTTTAATCATCTCCCAGATGCCAACTATTTAAAAGTTTAAAAGAGGATCTGGTTGTGTAGGCTCCTTGCTTACTTTATTTGGGGAAATTAATACTGTTAGGGTGACTAGTTCACCTCATGTGCGTTTTCCAAAAATGTTCTAGTTATTTATCTGCTTAGGTCTTTAAAATACATATATTTCCTGTTTCTAGATTTGCTGGTTACAAAAAACTGGCCCAGAATTATATTTTCCAAGTTTTCTCAACTGAAACAGATAGGTAGGGCATCCTTACTTGATAAGACATTATTTTATTGCTCTGTACAAATTAAGAAAAAGATTACTTGGTTTCAGGTCAGGCTGAATTCTCTGAGGATTGACATGGAGTCATTTTCGAGTTACTTAAAACCATTAATATCTTCACCTTTTAGTCAGAAATTCAAAAAGATTCCACCACTGCCTGAACATCCAATAGTATTCAACCTTTTTCTAGCCTGTAGAGATGTTGTGAGATATCTTGAGACCTCCAGTGGATTATCATTGCTCTCCTATTGTCCTTAACCCAGATCTTCTTTTAGATGTTCAATAGAACATTACTAAGAAAGGGAACAAATCAAACTTTTTCTTGAAGATATTCAGCACAGGTTTATTTTTCTTACACATTTGGCAAGAAAATGTATTTAAATGGATTTTCTGGGAATTCTGTCTCTATGTTGCTGTTACCTAGTTTGGTTGTTAATAAAATAGATTACATGTTTGATCTGCACCTTCTGAATGGCGACATATTGTGTGCCCAACTTTTATTTCTTTCAGTTAGCTAATTTGACAGACTTTTACACCTTTAGACCAACAGTATACACATCCCACCATGCCTCAGGAAAGGCTCTGGGACACTGTTAACATGACTGGATAAATGGTATGGAGAATATAAGAATGAATAAATTATGAATAAAAATTTATGAAGCATAAGTGCAATGGGTGGGTGTGTTCCCCACCAAGCTGTTCAACTGCTAATATTCAAACGTAGGTGGAATAAAAGGAAAACCAGTCAGTTACGATATCAGATCAATGTTCTGCTAAGCCTTTTCTTTTCTGGTGATCTTGGTATGTTAAGTTCTAAATGCACTATTAATGCATTTTATTGTTAACAGACAGAACATGAGACTGATACTGAACATCATTTAAGTTGATGAAGATGTAAACATGCTTTGTTTCAGTTCACTCCTCTGTAGGGACGTCAGGCACCATAGTATTGAAATGTGAGCAGACGAAGTGTCCGAATTGTCAGTGTAGCACGTAGCCTAGCAGATAACACTGATACCTCGCTGCACCCAGGCTTTTTAGGAATGGATATGAATCTAGTTTAGTTTGTGTGTGGTTTGCATGTTCTCCCTGTGACTGTGTGGGTTTCCTCCCACAGTCCAAATGTATGTATTTCAGGATCATTGGGAATATTACTAGTGGTGAAATTGCCTTTAGTGTGTGACTCTATGAGTAGCTATCCTGTGATGGACTGGCATCCTGTCCAGGGTATAGTTTCCTACCCTACTGACCAGCGATTCTGCGATAAACTCCAAGCCACCACAACCCTGACAAGGACAAGTGGACAAGTGGTTAAGGATAATTGGTGGATATTTTTTAAATGTTTTATGTAAACCAGGGTGTCAAAAGCCAAAAGAACTTCACACTTGAACAAGCTCCGGCTTCCGTTTGTTTCTGTTGTTCTAAAGTAAAAAAAAAAAAAAAATCAGACAAATGCGAACATTTGTTGCCAAACAGATTTTGCTTTTCTGAAACAGGCACCTTTGTGGTTCTCGTGCTCTATTTATTTAAATATAATATGAGGCACAGAGTAAAAGCTTTCATATAGATTGTAAAGTTGGGGGTCTGATATGTCTCTGTGTATTTTTCATGGACAAACACAGAACTCTGCCTCTTGGGGTTGCTCATAAAGATCTCTGAGAATGATTCTGTGAGCCTTCAAATGCTAAGCTATGATTAAGGAAATTTTATTCTCAAAGTATTCAGCTTATAAATCTCTACCAACAAACACAACATCTCACTGAAATGTGACATTTCTAAGAAATGTTAAACAATGCCCTTGAAGCAATTTTACTATTTATTGTGTCTCGATTGGACACTGTAACAACAATAAGCATCAACAGGGGCATCTAGGGATTGAGGTTCCTCGAATGTGGAATAAAGAAAGTCCCCTAAGGGCTGATGGGGAATTAGCTTTCCTGTGAAAGTCCCTGAGGGACCGCCTGGACCCCGGTACGCAGGCACTCGTCCCACGTGAATTTGACCCTGCCTGTTTCTGCTGCAAATATACACCTTCAAATTTGTGCCATCAACAGACTAACAAAACAACAGATTATACAAAGACGTGGGGTGATGGAGGCAGCTTGCTTGTTACGTGACTACTAGCAAATCCACACGGCTGCGCTGATTACCAAAATATGCAGCTGGGATCATGGGGGTTGCTGCACAGGGCTACACCAGCTCCTTTCCCTAAAAAGGCATTTTTTTTATTTTGTATTCTTTACATAAGGAGCTTATGCCAAGCATATGATCATGCAGAGGGAATGCTTATTAAAGTGGCTTGTAGACCAGGTAACCTGGTAAGAGTATGGATTAAGCGCCAAAACACTGACGATGCAAATTCCCCGCTGAGCCATCTGCGCAGTGCTGCAAACTTAAACCGACCGTGGCGAGCGCATCTTCCCAAACACGCCACTTCCTTTTCTTACCAGCATTGTTGTCATAATGCGGCAAAAGTGCATTCCACAGGCAGTTGACAAGTAAAGAAAGCCCCTTTAAAAAGTATTACTTTCCGAGCCTTTTTAATAAAAACCCCTCCCTTATTTCAGCAGGAGTGCAGGCAACTGGGGTTATTCTAAACAAACAAGCAAAATTTCTTATGACCTGTAATACGCCGTAGAGAGCCAATCCCACTGACACCCCCCTTCAACGTCCTCCATAAAATAAATATCTGGCTATATCTCTGGTTTCAGTTTTGAATTTTAGCGAAAACAAGGTGCTGTTCACCTGTCCCCCCACTGCTGGACACCACCTAGTCACACTACCTGGGCGGAGAAGCAGGACTGACCCCTGCCTTCAGCATACCCTCCGGTACCTATCCTCCCACAGACATGATTGAAGTGGGGGCAGGGGGTCACACATCTGTCTGCATCTGACCCCAAGGAGGTCCTGTTCCTCCCACTTGTCGGAAACACATCTGAGACATTGGCAGGGTTGGAAAACGCAGCTCACAGAGGGCTCTGCCGCATGACTTTCCAGGGGAAACAGAGCAGTCAAAACTGGAATGGAAACATTACGGAGAAGACAGAAGAGGTAATAAATATCCTTCTTGGCATTATTACAAAAAAAACTCTAACATGAGAAAGTCTCTGTGAAAGAGAAAAACCGTAATTTGAAGCAGCTGACGCACTAACGTTCATACAGTGGGAAAGACGGAACTATCATCCCAGTTCGCATGTTTGGAGTGTGTGACCCACCAAGGGGAAGCAGTGACACACTGAACATGCTCCTCGCTTGCACCGAGTCTTTGCACCCTGTTCTCGTGAGCTATCTGCTTTTAGTTAGCAGCCCGCAGAGGTACGCTCGACTCGAGGTGGCGAATGGTGGGAGGGCGGCTCGGGTGGGGGCTGACATGCATGCCACACAGGCTGTTTCAAATGGGAGCACAAATCGCCACTGACACCCCTGGATTCCTCCCAACATTGTGTCTCACCAATCACAGAGCTCAAGGGTGCTAATTTAAACCAGATTTAACGCTTAGAAACTGTAGGGGGAAAAAAAAACAACAACAAGGAATAGGAACAAGTGTCAGCCCCTTTGATCTGCAGTTGGCATAACTACAAAACATGTTTTCTGGATTTTTTTTTTTTTTGCTTTCTGCTGGTATGTATGTGTGCGATTGTGTGTGCTGGGTGCAATATCAGTTTGCAGATGGGATCATCTGGTCTATAAGAAGAGAAAGACCCTGAGCATTCCACACTGAGCTATTTGGCTTATTAGTGCTCTGCTTTCTCCACCGTACCCCCGCGGTCGTCAGGCTCCGAAGTCGGGGCTTTATCTAGCCTGCTGCAGAGGTCTTCTCAGAGACCTGAAGGGGCTTCTCAAACCCAACCACTGGGCGCTCCGTGCTGCGCCGCTCCGCAAGACAGGGGAGCTTGTGGACAAGTCGGAGAATCCCAGCAATTCCCGCCTGTCACGTCGTAATCCTGTTACCGGTGGTGGGAAGGAGAAATGCCGTAAACACGAAGTATCTTTTAAAGTGAGCCAGTACTTGTGAGGCCTGTGTTCCATTAAGATATTCAGTAGCATCTATGCCTCAGCAGCTGGAGAAAAAGGCAACACAATGCCCAGAAGGGTCCCAGCGTATTGGGCCACAGGATTAGATTAAAACATTTTCAATGTTTCCAAAAATAATATGAAGCTGTACTTATTTCTTCCATTGTCAATGTCCAGATACAGTCAGGTATGCAAACTGCATATGGCTACATGAGAACTTCATAACATCACGGATTTAAAAAAAAGGCTCCCTGTATTAGTGTCCCAGTAAATGACTGTCAGGATCTTACAGACCCAAAGGTATTTCTTGAACTATTTCTCTTCGATCGCTGGTGTTGAGAACTAAACGGAAAACAAAGATTGCTGATGAGGAAAAAATAACGGATATCTTTCCAAACAAAAAAGTAATGACCAAAACTGGGTTGTGTTAATGTTTATGTGCAACGAAAAGCAAAAATAACACGATGATGTGCGACAACGTCTTACAGTTGGGTTACTGCCAAGGACCAAAGGATGGCCTGATATTCAAGTCAGTCGAGTGGCACATCCATTTCTGCTTGGGTTTTGTATATTATTCATTTGACTTACAAAGAGAATGAAGAATTTCATTTTTTCCACCAATTAAACTTCAACTTGCCTTCTTGATCTGCAAAGCACACTGTCAAAATCACAGCGTTGCTCTTCCTTACCTTAAGCGCAGTTCCCGAAACAGTAATCAGAAAGACATCAGCCAAGAACAACTTATACATCTGCTTCTATGCATATATACTGAGAGTAAAGTATTAACTTTTTTTAAAAAATGTGGACTTTGTGATAGATATATTAGTGGCTGAAATGGAATAAATGTCCTAATGTGCAGCTCTCAGAAAGAATCCTTAGCTTTTACTCATGTTAAAAAGAGCTTGTTTCAGTTCAACTTGTTTACACATGTAGGGACAACATTGCAAAGTGAGGGATTGCATAAATATATGCATTTAATGAGTGCTCTGCCATTTAAAATAGGCGCCATAGTTCCACTGCAGATTTGCCCCTGGGCCATTCCAACGGCGGAGGGATCCTTTCAGGCGAGAGCTCTGCTCCCCCACATGCTTCAAATCAAGCCCCTTCCACTTGTCTCCCCCCACCACCATTAGAGCCCCTAATGCTATTTACACCGCCTATCTTCAAACGCAGAGCGCTGATGAGTGCGGGTGCAGCAGCGGGACCTCGCGGCCCAGTTTGCCGCAGCAAATGTAATGAAGACACAGGGATTAGCACAGCGGTTGGTGGCGGTAGCGGTGCCAGCCAGCAGAGCTGTACCCGCCGGGGACACCTCCTTCTCCCCGAGCCCTCCCCCGCGAGGCGCCGGGCTGTCCCGACAGGCGGCACGACGTGCGCCACCTCGAAGAGCTGAGGTGTGTGTGCTCCCCAGTCACGCACAGAGACGAGTCCTACCCAGTGACAGTCCACATGGGACGTGGGCTGCAGTGTCCGGGGGGAAAAAAGAGCAACCAAAAGGAGACAAATATGTGGCCGTCTCCCTAAGGGGCTCTCTAAGGGCATCGTGCATTCATCATGGTACTCTTTATGAAGCTCACAAAGTGCCCTGGCTTCTTAACTTCCTCAGCCCAGATACTGGAAAAGGACTTACATGGACAGCATCCCATAAAGGACTGGTAACTGCTATCATGAACAACAGGCCTCGATTCACACGGTAGCTGACAGAAAGTGCACTATGAGGCTCCGTGCAGCTGACGCAGGTCACCTACCCACCGATGGAATTTACAGTACATCCTAAACTCATGTTATCCCAGACATGTGGTGGCTATTAATGCCAGCCCACCCCCAGCCCCTTGTTCTTCTCACAGCAAGATTTACACCCCCGGCCCCACCACCACATGTCTGTCCATCCCCTCTGCAGTCTGTATGCTTTTTGCCTTTGTCACGCTGGGGAAGGTTCACACGGCAGCCCGGTGTAGCATGGAGAAGCCCACCCTTTCTGTTAATTCTTGGCTAAGTTTACATGTCCGTTCACTCATGATTACTGGGAAAAGCTTCATTTTATAAGATGATTGGGATATGTGTTGGGACTCAAGCGCTGCCAGACACCTCCCATGTCTGCCGACATAAATAAAGGAGGACAGGAGAACCAGGGTGTTAGAGACACTAAATACACATTCCACATTTGAGGACTGTGGTTGATGTATAACACATAGGTACTGTACTTTAGCAGACATCTACTGTACTGACTTCTTGGACAATTAAAAACCATTTCAATTGACATCAGAAAAAAACAGACCTGGGTCACAAAACCAGAGAGAAAATAAGAACAGGTCGCCTTTCTGGACAGAACTGGTCACGTAGTGGTCAGCATAAGTAGTGACAGATCTTCCAAAATTCATGATTAGTATGCAGGTAAAAGATTTTTCTAAAGGAAGAAAACTAGACACTTTAGACAACGGCACATTTCTAGAGATAGCTCCTATTGCGGACCATAGCAAAACGGTACATTTCTTTGACGAAAATGTAACAAATGTATCTTCTGTATCTTTATTGAAAAAAGAATGACTTGTGAATTAACATGTACATTGAAGGTGACAAATCAAACTCTTTGTTGAAGATCTTTTGACTATTTTATGGAACACCATTGCAGGAAGCTTGTGCCCTATCATACCGCCAGGATAGATGCATCAGGGTACAAGGAACAGCATTACATTTAAAGCTCAACTGAGATGTTCCCAGAAAAAGTCTATCAAGGCTGGGCCCGTTTTTTAAAATGCTTTTAATTTCTGTTCAAATGAACTGAAATGAATCTTTCCTGCTTGGTATAGCCAAGAACTGTGAAGGATTTTCTTTTGCCTACGCCTTTCACGTTGCATGTTATTTGTGGATGATCTTTTCAACTTTGCAGCACTAAAACAAATATTCAAAAAAGGCCTTCAATAAGTGGGACCTAGTAAGATTTTGTCTAGGCCTTCCTGTAGGGTAAAGGGTACCTATTCACTGTTTACCTGGAAACTTCTTTACATCTCCTGCGACCTCACAATGTAGCCAAGGAACCTATGGATTGATATCAGCTGGCAGCTCTTACACAAGGATTCAAAGGCGTTCAGACTTAGACTTGATCTTGATCTCAGCACGGCAGTCAGGGCTTTTAAGTTATATCCACACTCTGGGGACATATCCTGCCAACATTCTGCTTCACTCACACATAAGAGCACCACCTTAAATTGTTAGCTCACAAACAAGGCAGTGGGACATTTTTAAAAATTAAGTCTTGTTGTGCGTGGTTGGAAGAAATATCCACAAGACACTTACTCACGAGGACCGTGATTCTGCAAAGATTCCTTACGGACTGCGTCATTTAAAGGTGTTCTGAGGTCGGTAATAGACGGAAGGAAAACAGCACCAAGTTTGTGCGTGTCTGTGAGGAACTTCAAGACGACACCTGTGCTGAACATCAGTGTTGTGTTCTTCAGCAGCCGGAGAAACACGTGACCCACTTTCATTCTGCAGCGGCCCAGTACTGTGGCCCACAGCGAACAAAGACACTTGAAATGGTGTTCCCTTCAACCCAGATAACAAAGGAGACCATGGTATGCCATAAATGGTTTAACCACTAGCCTGAGAAGAATTAGATTAGGAGAAATATCCCATTCTGCTGTACTTGGTAATTGAGAGGAGGGAAATCGTAGCAGAGGATGTAAGAATCCTATCTCAAGGCTCCGGTGACCTGCGTTCCCTCATCAAGCAGATTCCGAAAGTATCATAGAAACTTATTCTATCTCTTCCACGTTCATAATTTCTGAAGTTACACTCAAGTTTACAAACCACACAGCCAACAAGTTAACATCATACGTCCACCAGGTCCAAACGCTGTAATTGGATTTCAGCAAACTCCATTCTTTACCTGTTTAGAGAAGAAATTATATGCATGACATCCTTGAAAGTCCCAAGACAGAAAAGTTCCAGAAGAGAGTCAGCAAACACTGGAACATGCATGCAACCATTTCAAGGAAATAAAAAGTGCACATCACACAAGAAGCCATTATAGTGCGAAAATTCTCCAAAGCTTCAATTGCTATTTTTCATTACTTACAATTATATACATCGGCACACGCAAACACAGGGAAACTGATATCTAAATTGGGACTGTTTTCAACTATTTCCAGATTTATATGTACACTTAAAAAAGACAGGGGCAATATTCTTCCAATTTTGAATGCACTGAGGAGCAAGTGTACTGTTGTCCACAGATAAGGTGGGTGCATGTGATTCGCCCAGTGAAAATGAAACCCAGACAAACACTCGTCTCTTCTTCAGCACAGTGGGAAAGGAAAAGGCGCAAATGGGAGGCTTTGATTCTGGGCCTTTAATATCTCTACCACAGCAACATCAGAAAGGTGACATTTCAGCAATGCCATCAAGATCCAACACTGACCATCCCACTCCAACAATCAATTATCCACGCGCCATATCTCACCGGGACATGGAACATGAATCGGCCCGGGACGAGGGCCCCTCTGCCTTCTTTCCCAGGAAAAGGAGACCTCGGTTTTTCCACCCCTGGAAATAAAAAAAAAAGCAAAAGTAGTGTTCTTCAATAAGAGGAATGAAAAGGAACTTGAATGGAAGGAAAGACACTTGGAAATTCCCTCTTCATCTGCGCCCCGCAGATTTGACTCGCCTGAGTTTACGGTGGTCAGACAGCTGCCCTGGTCTCTCAACTTCTCCAGGCAGCACTCCACTGGACCGAGTATAAACTTGGAGTGTGAAGCTCTCACATCAAAGCAGATTCCTTTCTTTGGAGGGTTCGCTCTCTAATTAAGTCAGATATTGAATGGGATGCCAGGCGCTGGGCCCATAATGGCCGGGCGGACTACAGTGGATTGGAAAAAATTTCTGTTCCTAATTGCTTTTGAATAAGGGAAGAGCAACGAATGCTGAGAGCATGCCGAACAACATTCGGGGCTGAGATACTTTTATACACCCCTACAGGCATTCAATTTGTTTACATTTATAATTTTTTTAAATGTTTAGCCGCCAAAAAGACCCACAAACCCTCGTTCTGACAGCGATGGTGTTTTACAGGTGGAGGAACACAAAACTTCTCTTGTCGGTAGGTGCCCTTCCGAGTACTGTAATGTTAGAACCTTACTCTCGGTGTGGAATCCCTTGAGAAGCGATACCTTTATTAACATTCAATTAGCAGATGCCTTTTTTGCATTTAAACAGCAGGGTATTTTTACCAGTTTTTACTGTCTATACTTCTGCCTGTTCTTACTTATCTAATCATTTCATAGTTCATACTCAAAGGTACCTCAGCAGAAACAGGATCTGAGCCGTCTACCTTCAGAATTTAAGGCAGCGGCGACCCTAACCGCTATTCTACCTGCACATACTACAGTACTACTGTAACGCTAGTCATACTGTCGATGTGTGAGGACCAGAGTTGCAGTCGTACAGCTAGACTATGAGTGTGAATGTTTCTGAGCAACAGAAGAACAATGTTAGTGCTCCACTGATGCTTCAGCGGTGTTTACCAGTGTGAGGATTACTGAGAAACAGACATGCAGTGCGGGATGTAGTTAGGAGCAGTGCTAGAGTGTATGAGTTCTGCTGTCATCGTGGGGTTTAACTGAGGAGCAGTGCCATGATATTACAGCTCTTCTGTCACTGTGGGGTTTACTGAGGAGCACTGCTGTCAGAGGTCTTTGTTGTGCAAGTCAACGGGCATCTGAGGCACACACAGCTCGCCGCTCTGTCACTTCATTTCCATCTGTGTGCTATCGCACCACTGTCAGAACTGGGATTGGCCTGCGGCTGGGAGGATACAAGGCCGCAGATCCTGTTGAGGGAATAATCTTTGCCAGTTTACAGAAGGGCTGATGTTAACTCGACAGACTGCGTTGCACACAGGTCCAAGATTAACCGGGAATACGACAGGTCCATTCAGGCTGGACATGCGAATGTGAAATCAATGGTACATCCATTCCATTACTTAAAAGTGGGATTTTAGTTACTTTGCAGCCGAGTGAAAGCTCCAGATCAACACCTCAGAGAAGTAAGTTGAAAAGACAGCAGGCTAACCTTTACCAGTCATAACTGATATATTTCAACTGGCTCCAAATGGGCTTTTGCATGATCTCCTGCATTTTCCTACAGTATATCGCTTTCTGCGAATGATGTGCATTACCTCATTTCCAATGAAGAGAAATGGAGTGTTTTCGTTGTCAAAATTTGCATTAATACATTGTGTCAACAGAGGGCGCCCTTATCAACACCTCGCTTTACAAATTTCAAACCCACAAGGGATGAGCAGAATATCCCGATTTGTGTTGAATCTACATCTACAAGCTGATCCTGTGATTAACCTCAACCTGACGGCAGAAAGGACGCGTGTGGAAAATGTGATCCACAGAAATGCGTGTACCTGTTCAGAAACGCTTACATGTTGTACCTGTTTTAACATGTTTTCTTCTTGGGAGCACATTAGACCAACACTGATCTCTGTGCAACACAATCCAGTCTCAAAATATTAGCTGTATCTTTGAATACCTTGAAAACCTAATGCCAGTCATATAATCTAAGTATTTACGTTATAGCAATGTCTAGTAAATAATTTTTTTTAACCACTTTGAAAGAAACACAGTGTTTATAATTAGACTGTAAAAGGAAACTTTTTTTTATATTGGAAGAATCAAATGCAATATAGCCCTGACAGCACAGGCATGCAGATGGTGAGAGCACCAGGACAAATCCCAGTACAACGAGAGAGAAACAATAAACTGATCCCTAACAAGTTTTAAATGTGAGCTGTTTATTTCAACAGTATTTAAAAGAATAGCATAATGGATGCATCTAGAGCAGCACCAGACATTTCAGCAGCAGCTGCAGGAGAGACCGTTTCAGTGCTTTCAGTCGACTCGGCAAGGAGGTTTTGGAATGGAGTCGCTAGACTGCAGACTGTCAACAGACTCGCGTGTCCATCTTCATTAGTGAAATCCAGTGCAGAAAATGACTCCCCTCGCTTATCAGCAGGGTGGTGTGTGTGTGTGTGTGTGTGTGTGTGTGTGTGTGTGTGTGTGTGTGTGTGTGTGTGTGTGTGCGCGCACACATAGGTGCGGGAGCAAGAGGTGGACCTGCCACATGCCAACAAACGATAGTACTGTAGCCTCACTTTAGTGATGGAGGAGATGACAGTTGGGGGTAGGTGGGGGGTTAATAGGATACAGCAGATTTGTAAAGAAACTGCAGTGATACATTGGCTGCTTTTGTAAACCCAGAGAAAACACGTCCTGGGGCAAAAGCCGCCACTTGTCTCATAATAGATACTGTACAGCTTGTTTTGAGATCCCCTGAGGCTCGATGGCACGGTTTGTGTTTCGACTGGGGAGGGGACAGTCATGTGACCCAAGCTGCATAAAATTCTCGCCCCAATGTGGGCCTCAAGCTGAAGAAAGGAAATGAATCGACTATGAAGCATGGAGAAGAGGTCAAAGGCCACTCCATGGAGAGGCCTGTTGACATGCAATAGCTGGGCTCAAGGGTTATTTGCTGCCACCTTTTTGCACCAACAGGCAGAGGCAGTAAACTTTTGTTTCATTCACGACAGTCCAAGAACAGTTATTAAATCAGAATAAAATCAGAATCCCTCTGGGTCCCAAAAGTACCTATGGTTTATGAATGGTAATTTCTGCAGCTTAATATAATAGCATAGCCCAAATACGGCTTAGCACAGCCTACTATAAAAATTACAGCTCACTGCAGCCTATTGGCACTCATACCTCCATACTTATACCTCCCCAGTTCTGTTCCTGGCATAAAAAATTAAGTTTGCATCCATGTGCTAAAGCGCTGACATTTCTGTGACTGTCTGTAATGGTCTGGTCTGTACCACTGGAGTTTGTGTTTCATTTCAAGATCAGTCCAGCACAAAGGACATGTGAAGCCTGGTGCCTTTAATGTGAGGTTCCCTTTTCCTCATATAACCTGATGTGACCATGGAGGCAGGGTAGAAAATGGGTAAAGCGAAGCACAGAGCACTTAACTTTTCTCCTTACAGAGTGTTTACACAACAGGGATCCAGCCCTGCAATGACAAAACTTAGCTTTTATCGGGTCCCGGAAAGACCTTTTCAGAAGAGTTTTTCAGCAGAGAATCAACACAGAGGAGTCACTGTGGTCTGGGTCAACTGTACTGGAGGAAAAATAAAACCTTACTACATAGAAAAAGACTGAACCAGTGACACAGGAACCAACCAGCTGGACAAACGAAATAAACAAATGATGTGACATGAAACTGCCGCACCTATCCTACTACACTATCTACCATAAAGCACTGCATTATATTCAAATCTGCCCTTCTTTTCAAGCCTAACATTTTGTACGAAGACTTCTCATAGCATTGGCCGGTATGTCACACCCTCTTTACATTGCACCCCTTAAAAACCCCAATTCCCCCAAATCCCAGGCAGTCTTATTAAAATGTAGCTTGCACATTTTGCAGGTAGCTCCCAGGATGGGACTGAGGAGGAGGAAGGGCACTATTTGGTTTAAGTGGTTCTTATTAGGATGGCTAGAGACCCTAAGCTCCGTAACTGAACAGCAACCCCCTACCAGACACGGGCCCCCTTTCCATGGTGCTCGTGTACACCAGCAGGACCATATCTAAACATAGGCCCCTTTGAGACATGGGATATGGACCTGGGGGGCTCTCCCCTCAGCAGGCCAAAGCTTCGCCTTTTTAAAATACTGGTCCTCTGTGTTGGAATTCTGCAATTTCCTTTATCGTCCACAATGGGCCTATATCTGGTAAGGTAAGTCCAACAACCATCAGAACTGAAAACAGTCGCTCACACCCTGACTGAAGGATGGGCCCTCAGTAGCATTATAATGGGCTCTGCCTGCTCCCGTTCTTCATTTCACACAAAAAAACAAAACGCAGCACAAGATTAGTACAGGGGTGATACCCCCACTTGGCTCAGCAGGCGCGAGGTCACTGTCGTGTTTTTGCTCTCAGAATCACTGTCCTCCTTTTGCTTCCTTCTGGTCTCCGGAACAGATGCTGACTTCTGCCATTTGGCCTCGTGTTTGAAAGATGGGACATGGGTGATGGCTGCACTCGGGGAAGATGACATTCCAGCCTAACTGACATGGCAGTGATCATTACGCTTTTTTATGCTTTAAAAAAACAATCAAACCAGTTTTATTTGCCCACTGTCACATGGTAAAAGCTGCTAACTGCCATCTTCCTGGAGCAAGTTAAACTGTCAGAAATTCCTATTTCAATGGGAATTTTGCTCCTCCTTCGGGGTGTTTGGCACAATTTCTCTTACGAAATGAAGTCGTTCAAAAGTCGTAAATTTAATAAACTAGTTTAAAGCACTCATGACTTGGATTACAAAGCCACGTGATTGAAAAGTGTCTTTTCCGTGCTTCCACAATTCACTTCTTTTACTAGGAAGTATCACACAAAGAACACTCAAAACAACCAAAATAAAGCTGCATCACGTATATCCGGTTTGGAAAGTACGCACCTCAACCTATATGGGTTGCTTGTCAATACTGTAATTCAGCATTTCTATTTGGTATGATAATTACGCTGCTTGTCACCACCCTTTCAATTGTGAATTCTTATTGTAATATACGGTTTTGTATCAATGCTTATCCCCACTGTTAATTGCTATTCTGCAACAATAATAATAATGCTTTTGTTTACCCTCTTGGAATTTGCTGCAGTTGTACTATCCCATGCTGGCCTCATAAATCACTGTGAATCAGAGCCTCTGCCAAATGGCTAAATAAAATGTGAAGACTGTTTACTGTTATGTGTTCATTCAGCACTGGCTGATAAACAAACAAACAAACAACAACAACAACAAAAGCATTAGTCGGGTTTTGGTTGTTATTTTCAGAACTTTTCCCATTGGGTGTGACATCCCAGGACCTTTGTCTCACCCATCTGTGTCTCCGCAGCAGAATGACACAGGTTGCAGTGCGAGGGTATGAGTGGGGTCAGGGATCTCAGCTGTTTGATTTCCAGTACCCTGGATAAAGTGGATTTCCTCTTATCTCAACAGAGCACAGTCTGTACGTTCATCTCCAGCAGCACCCCCTTCCCATGCCATCTGGGACCCACAGGAGAGAGTTGTCATCTTTCTGTAAGGGACAGGTGTGTGCAACCAGGGTCCACGGAGATCGTGAGTGAATGGTTTCGGTTGCCTGCGACAAACTCTCGAGGAGAATTTCAGAAAGCCTAATTTGCTCTTTGTTGAAATAAACAGGACTTTATTGCACACTTGACCAGTCACTTTCCCTTGAAGGTGTGATCCAGCCTCAGATAAGTGCTTATCTTGGTCTGTAAATACATATCCTCGTCTCCTCCCCAGAGGCATGAAGTCATTATCAGGAGGGAGAGTTGCTTTTCACGTGTAATAAAAAAACCCCTTGAAGTTACTGGCTCAGTGCATATGAGGAGCCCTGCAGAAGTGAACTTTTGTGGTTCCACATGTTTCTTTCATGGCTGGATTTTATAGGACACTTTGTCCTTTTTTTGAAAACGAGACAGCAACCAAACCCCCCCTAATCCTTCACCCTCTGTAACAAGACTCTATATCACATACGATCTCGTAGATTTAAGTTTTGTCTCTAATCCTCTCAATTAAATTGCCTTACCCCATCTCTCTCCAATTCTGATCACAGCTGGGTCGCCCATATGTGTGTGCGATGAAGGTAGGGTGCTCCATCTCTTGTATAAGGCCTTATAATCCCTGGCTCACCAGAACATCAAATCCTATTGTAATTAGATTCATCCGGACGCAGATTCTGTGCAACACATTCTTAAGGGCAGCGGGAGGTGTTTTTTTAATGTCTTCAGTACACAGGTGAGGGGTGGAATAGTTAACCATCTTTAAAATAACTGTTATATTTCTGTGATTTCAGTGTCTCACTGAGGCAGAGCGGGTCTTGATTCCAGTGAAAAGATTTTTTTAAAAAAACACCAAAAACACACTGATATCACCAGATCTTTTGAAAGACAATAAAAACATTGACACATTTTAAGCATTTTATATTATGGTTATCCATGTACATGTACTTTCCATCCTGGGGAGACTCCTGGCTTGTATCTGAACTGAAGAACAAGAAAACAACAGAGCACTAAGTACAATTCTACATCATAGTAGGAAATCAACACTAACCGCACATCAAATGCAGGTCAGTTTTGGAGGTGAGAGGTATACGCGTGAAATCTTTCAGCCACAGTACGAAGCAGCCAGAGAGCATTAACAGACCCTTCCGAAACACGATTTCGAGCTCGTCCTAAAATTTCCAAAATCCCAACTCCACCATTTCACGTCTGCTGTGAATCTGCTTTGTTGCTTTTGATTTTCATAATTAAAAACTCCCAATTTGATAGTCAACTCATGCACATACAGTGGATATGTGAAAACAGATGGATTAGAAGCTAGTTTTGTGAAAGGAAATGCAGTGTCACAGTGAACGAAAAAAAGGAAGAAATCTTAAATAAAAGAAAAATACTGTGACCTTTTGAAAAATCAGATTGGCTGGTAATTCTTATCATCTCTAAATGTTTATCCCGTGTCAGTGAACCAAAAAGTTTATTTTCCCCTAGTTGCAAATTACAAAACAGTAACTAATACATATTTGTTATTAATGATGCAAGGCAGAGATCATTATACACTTTTTTGCTATTATCCCCTCCCTCAAAACGTATGACTGGTGTAGAGGAGCTGTGAACAAATTCTTATGAATTTCTTTTTCTATAAAAATGCCGTTTAAATTCATCAGCCGGTTTATGTGCTTACTGGTAACCCAGCTCTTGTCTGTTTTCCTTAATAGAAGTTCTCTGTAGTCAACTTCTTGAAGTCTTACGGTGGGCAAAAAAACAGTATATTTATTTATTGCCGTCATATGGCAGTGGTGAGATGGGTCTGAAAGTCTTGCTAGAGGAACTATCTTTTATTCAGCCAGTCAAAGCGTATGTCTATAACACATTGTGTCATCTCCTGGTCCACCCCCTGCACGGGTCCAGTTAGAAGCAGGATTGCAGTAGTACGACAGAGCAGCACAGGGCTCAAAGTCCAGCAGCACAAGCGCACCTTCCTCGACTCACAACCGCTGACAGCTGCTAGATGGAAAGCTTAACATCTTTACGTCTTTAGATCGCCTTCAAACTGTATTACATTTGTTGTATCTGCACTACACGAAAATTAACTGAAGCATTTATTTTGTCAGTATGCACAACTTTTTAAAGTGCTTTCACAACCAGCAGTACGTGGGGCGAACAATGCAACGCAAACAAGCCAGCAAATATCCAACATGCACAGCATAATGAACGACCTACATCCCCTAACGTTGCACAGTGTTCCCGGGGCACTAGACTCGCCTCGGTTTCGGCAGTGAACCGCCGACCACGGGAAAAAACCGCGTGAGGCCTGTTCACGCGCTGTGTGAACGCGGCTGAATTCACCCTGAAGAAGACAGCCAGAGGCGGGGAGGTCTTCCTGTGCCTGCCGCTGGAGCAGAGAATTGCTAATGTGCCGGCCCGTGGCCGCCATGGTGCACGCAGAGAGCGCTATTGCCCCCGTCAGCGGCCGGGCAAAAATTCCCTGTCCGCTTGGAGTTGAGCCCCCCTCTCGGAGCGCTGACAGCTTGACAGGTCTAATGGAAGCTGATTACCGAACGGCATCTATTAATTTCCTTCTAATCACAACAAAGAGAGAGACAGCACTTAACAGCTGTGAAATGGCAGTCGCCGTCGGAAATGAGGCTGGGGAAGGGCTGGGGGGAGGAGGGTGTCGAGGCTACCGCCGTCATTGTTGCGCTGCTCAATAGCGTGTGCTGCAACAGCTTAAACGGCAGGTAACACGATAGGGCAGCTGGCTGGCAGCGCGCAGGGATTCCTTACCTGGGTCTTTGTGCGGGACTGGCAGTGAGAATCCTCTGTTGATGGAAGAAAGAGAGATGGGATTGGTTTTGCCGGCGCTGTGTCAGAGCGGTGCTCATCCAGGTGAGAAGCGCACAGTAGCTGGCTAAAGCTGCTGGCCTTTGTCCTCTGGGTGTCAGGGGCTTAGCGCGGGCCTGAGCGCCACTGGTGAGCGACTACAAGGAGCTGCGATTAGGACCAGCATCACTGCGCTGAGCAACACTGACCTTTACAGAAATGAGGGATCAGGGGGCTGGCAGCCACGTCCCACGCCAGGCCAGACGGGAAAGAGGTGGACAGCCCACGATTGTTTTAAAAAAGAATAGCGTTTTAAATGTCAAAAAATTGCTAAGTAAAATACACAGAGACACAACGTGAGGTTTTCTTGTTCACCTTAAAGCATAATACCAGTGTTTACCTATATGCCATTTCAGTTCACTTTCAGTTTCAGAGTTTTCAAGGTACACCTCAGGAAATAAAAGCCTTGGTGTGCTGGAGGAAAAAGATATTTTTTCTCCAACCCAAGGCTGAGGTGTGTCGGATGCAGCGAGGAAGTCTAAATGACCCTGCCAGGGTTTGCCTTTTTAAAAAATGATAAAACAGAGTATTACGGGGCATCGCTAAATCCACATGGCTCATCTCTTCTTCATTCAATACCCGTGGAGAACTAACAAACAATACTGCGAAAGTTCAGCTCTTTGCTGCACACCATCGCTAGCAAAGAGAAACATAAACACACTTAAACAAAGGCTTTATATTGGAAACTGGATTAGGCCAGAACTTCAGGGCAGGCTTGAGAACCAGGAGTTTTGATTTCTTACTGATACACAGTTTTGAACTTGCATGTTTACTTTTGCATTCTTTTCAGCTGGCAAAATATATAACACCGACAAAACACGTGATATTTCAAGAAACGGTTCATAATTTATCGTCTGTATTTTAAGTCATTATATAACATCTATAACATCTGTACTGACCAGAGCAAAAATATCCACTATTCTTGTGGCTTTCAGTAATGTCTTCCCATATGTGGCACCTGACTCAGATATTAAACGACATCTTGCTCTAAAAATAAGAAGGATCGAAGCAGGAACCGTTAGCAGAAGAAAATCATTTCTTCTGACTTGTAACCGTACAATTCGTAAGAGAAAAATTCTTGACAGTTAACGGTTTTTGATATTACTTGGGTTCATTTCTCAGCGGAGGCTTCTCAAGGCAAATGAAAGAAGGGAAGGGAGGCCCAGAAAAGTGCCGTAAAAGCTTTCAGCAGATGAGGAAGCGGGCATGAATCGGGGACATGACAAGCAGGGCAGAACATTCCATTTGGCGTCATGAGAATTAATCAGTCAAATGGGCACTGATGTTGGGTAAACAGACGCTCGATTCATTTCTGCAGTGCGACGAGGTTACTGATTGAATTAGGGGTGTCCTGAAGATGCGCGCCACATGCTCGGAGATGAACAGAGGCGGTCCGGCGGCAGACGCACGCGGAGGACCGGCCGCAGCGTTGATGGCGCGTGCTGCTCGGCTCCGCGCCGACTCCCACAGCACCGCTCTCGGGGGAGCGTTCCGATGACCGAGGAACTGCCTATCACGGCCACGGCTGTAAAACCCCTGTCGGTTTCAGAGATTTCTTCTCTGGCATCCAGCATTTTGTCTGATCTAAAAATTAGACTTAAAAAATCCAGTACAAGCGGGGTTTTGCAGATATATTCCATTTGAAAGTGTCTGCAGTGCTTCCTGGCATGAATTAAGCGAAAAACTCTGCAGATGATCATTCGCTCGACCTGTGATAATAGAATATATTAAGAAAATAAATATACGTATTAGACATGAAAAATCCCTCTGATAAGTTAAAACTATTTGCCTTCTTTGGTATGTTTTATTTTCTTTTAACTTCATTTTTGAAAAATCACATAGGAAAAAAATAAAACGGTGTTTTTTGTTATTACGTTTTCACAGACGTGATGTTTTTAAATTCTGTACAAGAACCAAGTACACCTAGTACACTATGAGTCTTATGTATAAATAAAAAATAAATGATGGGTATTTGGGGCCTGCCTATTTATTAATTCCGACTGACAGGCAGGATGTCACGTATGGCGCGTTGCCGCTTAACATGGTATCACAGCGAAGTGGAAAGAAAAAAATTACCCAGCTGAATAGGATGATTCTATTGATTTCATTTGTTTCTGACAAGGCGTCACACAAGATTTGACTAAGTCGCTTTTTAGCAAACTACAGTCATTTCCATCATCATAATGGCAAACAAATGTCAGTCTGCTTAGCAGATTAATCTGTGTAGCAATTTAGACATTTGTTACAGTACATTTTATTTCAGCAGTTTACAACTGAGTAAAGACAATCTGTGTACAGCAAAACACCCAGCTCCTTTAAGGATCTACTTTTATTAGTAAATATATATATTTCAATAGGTGCTCTTTAAAACTTACACTGTGATCACATTCGTCAATCAGAAAAAAGTAAAACTACTGCACAGCTTTAAAAATGCTCGAATAAAGTGCTTAGGTTTTACTGCAATATGTGACAGCGTAACATAAGCTCTGCTCTCTTAGAAATACCCTCTGACTTTGATTTCATCAAGGTTAAACGTTTAAACGGATTTTTGACCAAAACAACGTATGTACTTAACCACGCTTTTCTTTTTCCCAATACAGATACACAATTTTCTCCTTAAGCTGCTATTTTTTTCCATATGAGGAGGAAATATATTTTCCCCAAGTTGAATGCAGGACAGAAGCTCTGGCGGGGGTGAGAAGTCCCCGTGCTAGCTGGCATCAGGTCTCCCCGTGAAGGCGGCGCTGGCCTCTGTGGCGCTTATTAGATCGCAAAAGCCCCGTTTCCATGACAGCATCACACTGCTTTTTGCACAATGAGATTCGTTTTCTAAAAGTGAAATTTGGGAACACATCTACTATATTAATGAGATAATTACAATCGGCGTACGTCCCGGCTGAAGCTAAACAATGGGTAATGGGTCTTATTTACATAAGTTAATTACAGCAAACTTGGAAGGTAATGCACCGAGTCATTTATTCATTTTTTCCCCCTAAATAAAGAAAAACAACATTTTGTAAATTAAGATAATTAAAAGTTGCATATTACACATTTTAAAATACAATTAGAAGGGAAGTACACTGTATTATTAATTGTACGTTAAAGCCATGTCAAGAAAGGGAAGCCTGAAGCTCTGGTTCTTCGCCTGGCTCTCTGGCAGTGTTGTATTGCAGAGCACGATAGTGGAGTTCAGCCCGCCGGCTCGTGCCGGTGTCGGTCGGCCCTGCGGGGTGGTGGGGGGGGGGGGCCGTTCATTCCACCAAGCCCCATGCTGGGCTCCCCCAGTGCTGCTGCTCCTGCAGGAGCGAGAGACAATTCTGCTCGCACCACTCGCCTCCTGTTAAGTTCGTAGAGTCCAATTTTCAGCTAATGCGCAGGACGGTACAGCGGGCACAGAGGGCCTGGTACGACATAATGGCTACGGAATTGTAAATATGGGTTTTAGCGAGCTGCAAACGGAGGGGAAATTTCCACTGTGTGCGGTGCGGCACCACTGGAGGCGGGCAGCGGTGGAATAGATTTTCCATTCCAGTGTGTCACATTAGATTTTCAGAGGTGCTGGGTGGCAGGTACATGTCATTAGTAACACTTTAACGTGGTAATGAAGCTTTTTATTTCTCCGCTGCGGCATTCATGAATGCATAAGGAGGCACTGTGCAGCTGCGGCTGGGATGGAGGAGCAAGGAAAGCAAAGGCCAGGCCAGGACTGGCCCCGCCGCCAAGGGCCTGAGCACGGGGGTAATGGCGGCACCAGTGGAGGACACGGCTGTGGCAGTCAGTATGCAAAGAGAGAGGAGAGGGGTGTAGATTGCAAAACAATCAAAAGTACCCACACCCCACCTTCCCATACTCCCCAATTCTCTGACCAGGGGCACTGAGCCAAAACTGTATTTAAACATTCACTTCTATCCATGTGCCCTATTCACTAAACTGACAGGCAAGACTGTTTCACTTTAGAAACATATCACTCACAGATACTGGAGCCTCGAGGTAGAGCAACCCATTTGGTTCTTACAAGCATTCCAAGACCAGAAAATATAAGCAGTCATTAATTATCATCCTTGTTGTCATTTTCCGTCTTCATACAGAAAATCAGCACACAATGAGAAGTGTGTTACATGGCAAAATGTGGGGAGAAACAGTATTTGTGTGTCATTAAAATTAAGCCTGATGTTTAGACGAGCACACGCACACTGTCTATTGTGATGCTCTTATGGAATATTATTAGGGATGATTGACAGGTTTCATTGTGGATGGTTTGTAGTATGTGAGATTAAGTCAATTTTAGAAACAAATTCATACAGAAAAAATATGAAAATCAACTGAAAACATCTTACAGTAAATGGTTTCTAAAGCCTTTATCCTAGATGTGGGAGGAAAAAATTTGATGGAGGGAAGTGTTGTTTGGGGAAAGCTGGTCAGGAAAGCTGTGCTCCCAGTGGAGAACCTAGTGGTGGCCAGCAGAGTGCATTGGGTCCCCCTTGTGTGAAATCGGGCCTGGAACCTTTTTACCCACCATGTGAAACTGGTGGAAGCATGGACCTGCAGTGATGTTTGTTCCCAGGTTGGGGGAGGGGGGCAGGAGGGGGGACATAGTTGACAAGCTCTCCAGATGCATCAATCAACACTTCAGACACCGTGTTGCAGGTCTTTCCATGGCCGACAAGGAGGCCACTAAGCTTCTGTTCAGAAACAGATCCCTGGACCCCATGACCTGCTGCTCTCGGCGCGACATTTCAATTTGTCTGAAACAAACCGCTGCACTTCATCCCTGACTAAGTGGGCTGCCAATGTCCTCATCCAGTTCGATATTTTTTGAAGGATGTTCAGCATAAACACAATAATCCATACAAAGTTGATTTTTAGAAAATCAGGGTTTTGTGTTTGAAAATCTAAAAAATTATAAACGCTGTCAGAAGCATGGACTATCCCATTTTGTGTTCTGTCTTAGCAAGGAGGTCCATAAAGGAATTTAAAAAGAATCCACGTTGTTGGTTGTCATATGAAGGCAAGAAAGGATCGACCAAAAATATCTTGTTCGTTGTATCATTCTCACATGCCGTTTGTAACTTATCATCTTATTCACTTTATTATTATCTAGTCATTTTGCGTGCCGTTTTACCAGAAGTGCCTCGGTGCGCATAGTTCTACACTTTACTTATTAATACACCTGCGCAAGTTAACCAAGTTAAATGATTAAACTAATGTCAGTTTGCGGAAAAGAAAAAAAAATGAAAATCAGTTGGCTGAGAAGAAAAATTCTCAAACGGACTATAGTTGGGCAGAAAATTCCAGATTCATGGGCTGGAGTACATCTTCCGCTTTCAGACCCAGTCACACTGGGTCAAAATTTCACATTACAAGATTCATATAAAACACTGCGTTGCTAAAAAAGATATTGCACTCATATTCATGCATAAATAGCACATTGTACACCTTTACAATAACGTCTCTCTAATATGTTATAACATCGTGACTAATAATAGTAATGCAGTCATAGAGTCTTGGCCGCACATTATTGCAGCCGCTGACACACTACAGTCTCCATGTCTCCTGCGGCGTGTGCGTGTTTAGAATGGTCTCTCACCAAGATTCTGAACCTGAAAATTCACCAGAACTTTGGACCTCAAACACAGACATTACTATCTTGGATTGAAAAGGTTTCCACAAATAAATAAGATTTGTGGCAAGGAGCAGGAGAGGAGAGGGAGCCAGCATCAGAGCTGATAACTTAGATGTGATTCCTCCGATAAGCAGCCGTAATTTGGCTTTTAGAGATAGCTGTGGGTGCTGCCGTGGCGAGCAGCCGTAATTTACTGTTTGTTTTTTCTCTCTCCCCCTTTTCACATTTTTATCTCGCCTGTTGAAGTTTTTCATCTCTGATGATATTCTCTCTTTTTCATGTGTTTCCCCCTGAAGGTGAGATCACATAACCACAGAAGGCAGAGTTGCATGTTTTAAAGCTACGGACAAAATACAAATATTTGAAAATGTATTTCATGGTAATTATGTCAAGTTTCATGGCCCAAGCACAGTACTGAGGCACTGCCTGGATGCCTTAATTTGTATAGAAATTGTAATCATTTGTTCATTTCAAGGTGAAAATTGCATTTTTTAATTTAAATTGTATCCTGCATGATAGGCTATTATCTACAAAAATTGTCTCTGTGTATGGCGGTCTATGCCCAGGCGTCACGCTTGTTACAGGCCCACTTACATTCAGAAAGGGTCTATGTACATCTCCTGACTGAGTGCATGAGGCTTTCACAGACTCCCTTCATTTCCATTTTTCTAATTAATATTAATTAGTCTGCGGGCTCAGTGCAGATTTTTATATGTAAATCGGGAAAAAGGTTTCATAGTGATTTTTATCTTCCTGATCTCCTAGATTTACAACTTAAGTTATTCTTTCCTCTCCTTCCTCCTTTTTTTCTACAAGGGGGAGAGGGCAGGAGTGGAGCTTGGCAAGAACGTGGGGGGGGGGTAACAAAGAAGAAATGCGTTTCAGACGAAAACGAGGGAGTTGTAGAGAAGTTTGAAGAGAGAGGTAGGCCTTTTATGGTGCATGTTTGAACCAGGCTGGTACAGGTGAGCTCAGCGTGGGAAAAGAGGGCCGCAGCTACTCGGCAGCTCAAACATAAGCTGATACTAAATCAGAAAGCAATGGTCTTGAGTGGTTTCGAGGTAAAACTAAGCATGAGGTCAGCTGTGGGATAGCCCAAACACAGGGCAGGGGTCGGGTGAGCTCTGCGGTGTAAACTCGGTGGGGCTGTGCTGGAAAGTGTTAAAGCCACCAGTAACATAAAACACCCTGGGAGCAACTGAGCAAACCACACAAGGATCCTTTCTTTAGTTTAAGAGTCCCTCGACGCTAAGCGTGCTACTTACGGTCGGAGCTATCGGTCTGTCAGGCTCATCCAAGAGCAAGGATGAGAAGGCAGGATCTCTGAGTGAGGATCAGACAGATGGGGCACAGGTATACAGCATCTCCAGGAATAATTATGGGATTTAAAGAGATGTTATTCTGTCTAAGTGCCTTCATTATGACAGGCCTAAGTGTTTGACTGAGTCACACAGAAGCCTGGAGGGCACTGGAGCAGAAAAAAGGCCTTCCTCCTACATTTTAATCATCCCATCCCCAGTGGCACCTGGAGCCCTTATTATTCTCCTGATTATGGTAAATTAAAATCTTTATTAGTTCATTACATATTTTTCTTGCATTGTGTTTATTGTATTGTTTTCTAACATGTTAACATGATTTCAGTTTCTCTGATTTTTACTGACGGGATGAGTTTACCCAGACTGAGTTACCAAAACAATTGGTTTTATACTTTATCCACACTTGTTGTTTGCGACAACATTTAAAATAAAGTGGATTACTCCGGCAGATGCCCTTTTGTTCTATGTGTGTGAAACTGATATAGAGAATGCTAGTTTCAGCATTTTTCTACCTTTGTTTAATTGAAGATTTTTAAAGGGTCTAAGATCACTAGATTAAAATGGTTGCTAATAAAAGGATGATAGCAAACGTGTACCTGGTAACAGCCAGACCTTAGTCAAATTGCCCATTCCCACCATGTAACTTTCAGGGGGGGGTGTTTTGATGCTAAACTAGCAAGTGCTTTAATGTTATAGGAAAAGCTACCTTTTATGTAGTCCTAGCCTTTCAAGTTCAAATTTTACAATGAAGCGAAAAGCATAAAAATCGAGGCCTGAAATACCAAGGCCCAATCCTCACATGGTACCATCTTTTTCAGAAATCCAGGGGACCACTTCATGTCCTGGAAGATGTCAGCATCCAGTGTCCCCGGTCTGGCTCAGGACTCCTATTTCCATTCCCTCTGATGTGACCCAAGCCCATTACAGCAGCCCCGGTGCGTACGCAACACAGGCCCTGACTTGCCGAGGAGAACCGCGAGCCGAGGCAGCGTGACACTCGGCCTCCTCCACAGGTCGTATGTCTGCGCTCACTGAAACTTTATCTGGCCCTCCAGAGAGGAGAGAGGAGCCCGAATCTACTGCCGCTGGTCTGTTCGGCCCTATGCCTGCAGCGAATCAGTTTGGGCATCAAAGCAGAAGGAGAGCAAAGCGTCTCAGGGAACTACCACACCTTCACCCGGGACCCTGTGAGTGGCACAGAAGCCTGGCAAATAGAACTACAGGGACGGAGACGGCCTGAAGAGACAGACTGCCATCACCCACACTGGGTAAATAAATGGACAACCATAAAATAACACTTGGCAACTCCCTGGGAATTTACTTCAGGAGGAATTATTCATCATTTCAAATGATTGCAGATAACAGATGGTTGCTCAGTGTCTTTGTCATATTAAAAACTTAGCACAAACATACAAGCAAAAAACTTTTCTGTAAGGTTCATCTTTTAATCCAGGTGTCGTACCCCCATTAAAAATGGCCTACAGCCCATATGTCCTCCCGCTTTTCCACTGTGTCATTTGAAGGTTTATCTCCAAAAATACACACTTCACAGACACCAGCGAGGGCTTTAATTAAATAACATACTCTGTGCTTTGTAAATCAAGCGTTGGACGTAGTGCAAGTGGCGCAGGTTGCGGTAGCCGGTGATAACAAGGACTTATAACTAGAGGATTGCCGGTGTGAATTCTGCTAGAGTAAAAATACCTAATAGTTGAAATTGGAAAACTGAAATTTGTAAATCGCATTGGTTAGAGAGGTCAGGTAGGCAGCAAATACGTTCACATTCTTAATAACACTTGGCAAGGATTCTGTTGGCAACAAGAAATACTAGCAGTTCAACATACATAACCCCATCCAGGAATCCAAGTGACATTTTGATTTTTTTTTTTCTGCTTTTGTACCACCTCTGAGTTAAGGTGTAGCAAAAAGTCAGGTCAATATGTAAAACCATTAACATTTTATTTGAGCAGCATTTAAGGCATCTCTTTAAAGCACACTTGTTTGTTAGTAATGTCGACCTTTGTCATTTTTGTGAGAACATTGCTATACGTAATCTAATTCAGTCTTTTTGCTTGGAAAACAGTGAATATTTTTGAGTAGAAAGCTGTAAGCCTCTTGGAGGATATGCTGTAAAGGCCCATGAAGCTCATAACAAAAGAGAACGTTTTAGAAATAGGACATCTGTAGAACAGAGGGTTGCGGCAGCAACGCTCACATGTTTGATTAAAGTGAGGACAACGTGGACACGGCATTGTGAAAATAATAAATGAATTATCTAGAGGACACCTCCCTCTTCAAAACGTGCCCCTAAAATAAGCTGCTGAAGAACCAAAGCAAACAGGAAAATATTTCAAAATTTCCATTGCAATTGTTATGTTGATATGCTGTAATGTTAGTTATAGAGAAAATGTATGTCTTTGGTGTTTCAAAGTATCTTTACACACCGTGTAGCGAAGGTGGTGTAAACAGTATAATAATTCTGAAAGTATGCATATCGAAGGAGGAATGCGGTCTATCTAAAAGAGCGGTATCCTGAAAGCTGAAAATTTGATTATTAGTTGTATTCCTGTTAACAAATATCGAAATTAATATTTTAGGTGCCCGATTGTTTTGTCTGTGTTTTAACAGTAAATGTAAACTGTGCAATAAGGTGTCATTATTCCACCACTAGGGGAGCTGTTCTTTTGAAAACTGCTACCAAGAGTGGACATCATCCAGATTTTGAGTGGAACTCAGGCTGAATCATCAGTCATACACGGCAACTGACACTGAATTTATAAGGTAGTGCCTTGACAACTAAGGAACACACTGGGGTTTCCAGCCTGGACATAACAATGGGACTACCAGCACAAAAAATACTGCCGAGAGGGTTTCGTTTACTGATTTAAGAACTGGATTTGTGACCAGGCTGAAATCCCTGGAGGAGCGTTGGAGTACTTCTGAGCAAGGTACTTAACCTGAATCACTTCCCTAAATATCCGCCAGTACAAATTGGTGAAGTGTAAAATCGGATAAGGACCTCTGCTCCATGAGTAAATTATAATGTCCCTAGGGCTAATATTGAAGATAGCCTTCAATGGAACGAAGAGTTTCTCACTGTTCACCGTGGCGGCTGCACACCTCAAGAAGGTAGTGGATTAGCAAAAATTATGAGTTCGACTTTTTGTGACGTTAAGCTCAAAAGTCAAAAGGAATTCACTGCATTTTTGCTTGCGAAATCTAAAATAATATGTCAGGCAGAACGAAACAATAAATGAAGTTTAAATGCCTCATAAATCGAGTCCAACAAAAAAATAACGTTGGGAATTTAAAAAAATAAAACGAGATTTTAGTGTGAGAAAATAAACACAAAGGGATATTTCAGCTCAGATTTGATGGTGCAAGGAAGGGCATGGGGGCGATGATCTGGGTAATGCGGTGGACAGAACAGGAGATTAATGACTTCCTACAGTCAGAAGCATTTTGGCCTTGTGAACAGTGTCACAGAGCCATCCCTCGTGAGCGAGTGCAACTAGGTCACACAAAGCCACAGAGTGACACGTGTGCCTGTTATAGACAAGTGGAAAGGAAAAAATATATTTAGTATATCATCAAACTTTATTACATTTACATCACTAATGTGTGCAGCGCCGTGTGTCAGGAATCATTTCCAAGCTTTATTACATATGAACTTGTTCAGTTTATTACATTTTTGTGTGGAGTGAGTACATCTGCCAACACCATGTATATATGTATGTATAAGTGTGTGTGGAGAAAGAAAATCCATTCGCATGAGTGTGCAGAGAGTGTGCTGCCGTGTGTGTATGATGAAAAAATCCACTAGCGTTGCACACATACGTTCTGAGCATGAAATTACTATTCCCACTTCAAGCCTTGTCAGAGATCCAGTTCAAAAATTTTGAAATACAAAGTAGCCTTTTTTGAGTTTAATGAATTTGACAGTGGAAAAACCTCACTTAGGGTGAAAACTACCTCTGTGCCAAACTTCAAGTCACTGACTTGGAAAAACAAAGCTGTGCATACAGAACAAGTAAACAGGTATTGAACTTTTTAGATAGGTTTACATCTACCCATTATCATTAACTGCTTTATCCTCATCCCTTGATCTCGAGGCTATCCTGGAATCACTGGGCTATGAAACTACAGTCTTGCTGGGACACCAGTCCATTGCAGGATGGCTACACAAGTACACAGTCACATGCTATGGACAACTTAAAGTGACTGGTTAACCTGAAACAGGTCTTTGGACTGTGAAAGGAAACCCACACAGACACAGGGTGAACATGCAAACTCCACACAAACTGAGCTGGTTTTGAACGCACACCTGAACAGCCCAGCCACTTTGAGGCATCAGCACTACTTGTTGCCCCATCATCCTGCCCCTTATAAACAGTATATTATATATGCGATTATATTTTTTGTTTGTTATGTTTGGAGGTGCAGTCAAGTCAATTTTTATCAGAGTTTACAAATTTATGATTCATGTGCTCAGATGTGTGCTGAGGGACTACTGCTGCCAGTCTTGGGTGTTTTTATGCATTGTGTCAGCCATAACTATATCGAAAATCAGCGAACTGAGGATCATCTTAGCGCTTCTTTTGGGAAACTTTGACCTTATCATGGAAACATAGAGCTCAGGAAATAATTTAAACACATGCAACACGCACTTTAGTCTGGACATGAGACAGAAGGATATGGCAAGGTCTTAAATCAGTTTAGAGCTTTAATTGATAACAGTAACGCCAGTGTTACAATAAAGACACCAACAGGCTGAAGGTGGTAAATATCAATACAGATTCCCACTACTCTAATACTTCATACAGCAGAATAAATTATGCAATGATAATATACACACATGCTGAACTGAAATGTAATAAAGCAAAACACAGATGCAACAGAAGCAAGTGAATGAGTCTGAGGATCACAGAAATAATTTGGTAGAGGGTGGTAGTGTGATGTCAGGGAATTGGTCACATAGGTCTTCATATACATGCACCCATGCTGAAGAACATGGGTGTAAGAAACTGGTGTTGTACACTAGAAGCATATTTCTTGAATTTTTAATTTCTTTTTTAAAAAAAAGACACAAATGTAGCATGGATCTTGCTTTGATTTTAATATATTCTTTTTCCGGTTATTAGATAGTGTTTTTCCTGAAGACGTAGCATTTGTGCATTGTGTAACTGTGCGACCGGCTCAGCTTTGGCCACATGACTGCACAACGGCCCAGCAAGCCCAGCGGCACATTAGTCTCACGCATCCCGTAGTGCGCATACCTCTGTATTCCACTGCGTCCCAATTGGTCCCTAACTTTTTGCTTGTTTTCACTCATGCCCCAAGACACTTCATAGGCTTGTCACCGGGAAAGTTTCACAGGGAGTTGAAAAAGGGAGGGGGGGGAAAGCAAGTGAGCAAACTGGTGTCGCCGACTGTCCACCCGGCAGGCAAATCGAGTCCAACGTGGAACCAGTCTGTGGAGGGATGAACCTCCAGCACTGACTGCTGCGTCTGTAAACGTAAAACACTAAGTTGCAGTGCAATGGTGCCAGCACTCGGACGTCAGAAATCCATTCTCCCAAGCAAATGATCTCGGTCCTTCTGACGGAAATATCACCAAGTCCCCTCCTACACTAAATACACGAGCTGGGTGAGTTCATTAGACGTTTTTGCTGAATATTTTTATCATTAAGGAATCCTTAATTTAGGAGAATAATAGTGATGCACTCTAATTTGTTAAAAACAACATCATATCAAAAAGAAATAGAAAACAGAAAAATATAGCAGTATTAGGAAATGTAACTCAAAGACCCTCACTCAATCTACCACTGCACATGTTTTAGTATAAAACATACTCTTTATAAACAAACAATGCACAATCTGCTTTGTCTACTGTACAGTTCCATTTATAGGCCACTAAATAGATTATGTCCAATACAACAATGAGTGCTACACAAATATTTCATTTTTTCTGCTCTTAAAAAAGGTTTCTTTTCACCAATAGGAATGCATATGAGCTGGACTCAAAGGTACCAGAACTGATCATGGTCCTGGTGCTGAAGGTCTGACAGTCCAAACACGGACAGTGAGCATACTGAAGAGCTTATTTCGTACCTCCACGGTGAGTTCTGTTTGCCAAAGTGCATAAGAAGAGTCTCCTGCCAGCGGTAATGTCAAGACCAAATTAGACACAGAAAAGACTTGTGCCATTTGTTGGAAGATGTTTGAGGAATATTCCGGAATGCATATTAGGTCAGAATCCAGTGGAAAAAAATTGTCATTTTGGAAACAGCGGATAAAAAATGTCTTTATCTGACTTGGAAGGGCTATGAATCAACACAAATGTTTTGGGAGACACGACCAGTGTTGGATCACTAATGTGTGCCTCTGTGACCTGCTGTGGGGTCTGCTAGCTTCCCCTGCTGGTGTGCTGTGCTTTAGTCAGGGAGCCTGTGCTCCTCACGTTGTGCTTCACTTCCTGTGGAGGCTGTCACAGTACCCAGGTTCCTCCTTCACGCTCTCTAAAAGTCAAATGGCAAGCTGTTTGGAGGGGGTGCTTAGGCCCCCCCTGGGCAGAGATTCACATTTCAAAAACACATACATCCACTTCCCCAATCTTTTTCTTTTTTCAAACAATGCCCTTTTCCCTGAAGTCCCAGGGGTGGGGATTGGTGGCGGGGTGGTGAGGAGGAGGGTGGGGGGACGTCTGGGGTCCTCTGAGAACTGGTAAACTGCTGCTAATTCCCAGGTGAATCCCCCCAGCTAGACTTCCCACAGAGTGGCCGAGTTCCTCTGGAATGTGGTGTTAGGGATTAAACAGGAAGGTCAGGTCGCTTGCTCACTCTGAGGTGCTCGCTCACGAAAAGGCATGAGCCCCGCTGTCTCTCTCAGTGCTCAAACAGTCCTCTGTTGGCGTCTCACCACAAGTTCAAGTAAAGGAAAGAGTACATACAAAACCGAAACAACATAATTACAATAATCATAATCATAACAACAATAACAATCAAAACAAAAATAGCAGGAATAATTATTGTAAGGGACAGCTGCTAATGGGCTACTATAAACAGTGAGATGGCGTGAGCGGCGGCTGCAGGGGCCGGCTGGCTGTGCCGACTTTGGTCGAAGATGAGCTGTGTGCTTGTGATGTCGGTCGAGACAACGGTCGCTGGTGCCCCTCTGACCTTCCGAGACTGAAAGAGCCTCTTTGTTGTGGAGCAGTGAGAGGTCAGGGAGCAGTGCTGTAGGCGGCGATGAGCGGACCCGGAGCTCCAGCCCACAGCAGCCACAGAGTAACTCTGGTTACGTCTGGCAGCACTTGGCTGCTGGGCACAAACCTACTCACAACCAGTCCGAGATGTTTGATGACACAAGCAGCCAGACATACGAGTGCTCAACCAATCACAAAATGTACATTTCGCTCCCCGCACTCTTTCTCAGTGTCCCACTCTGAAACAGACGGTGAAGTCCCGCTGGAGTCCGCAGTGCTGGAGGCCAGATGCTGGGGGTGGTGGAGGGGCGGTGGTTTGGACAGCATGGGGGTCATCAGTACGCTTGTCCTGTCTCCACCTGCAGCAGTCCCAGAACGGCCGAGTGATCGCCCAGCTTCATCCTCCTCTGTGTGGACAAGCTCACATTCTTGGCCAGGTAGTCCACTGCTGCTGCAGGTCCAAACAGAGCGGCAACTTAGACACTCCTCCAAACCATTCCGCAACATAAAACCTACAAACACACGTCAGGTCAGCACCTCAGGGTACAAATTCCACATAGACAGAAACGTGTGCCACACAAAAAGCTCAAAATTCCATCATTTCCCTCCTGTTTTCAGTTCTTTCCACCTTAATTACTCATTTCATCCTCACACTCCACACCTTAACTTTTGCCCCTCTGGCTGGCACAGTCCCGGCATGCTGAGAGTCTGTGCCTCCTCAGCCTGTCACCGTGGTGTCCCTCGACCGGTCCCGGCGGACGGTGTCTGTGTCACTCTTCGTTAGACCTGTCACCTGCGTTTTCATGCGCTGCACACTCCCCGTCCCCAGCCAGTTACCTCAGCGGGAATCTCACTGCAGCATCCAACCTTGTTTGCCTCAATCACCATTAACCTTACATCTGCTTCTTTCCATGCAAATAGGATATTGCTCTGTCCCTCATGCTATTTTTAAGCAGAATAAAATAAGTACATTATGTTATTCTATTTTAATATGTCCACATACGCAGACACTCATGCGGGATATTAGAAAATCCTTTTAACTTTTTATCCAAAAAAGATTTTTTTTTTGCCTCCATAGAAGCAGGTTAGAACAGGAATGGCTTATAATTATTTTCATGTTATTTTTTACTTTTCCATTTCCCGATTCTAATGTGTCTGTGCATGTGTGTTTATATGCATGTGAGAGATGCATTTTAAAACAGGTTGCTGTTGGGCCACCCAACTGCCTTTGAAGCCTGGGATGTGGAAGTGTGGCTGGCCCAGCACCTGGAGGTGATCAGGAGGTCTTCATCAGGAGCACGTGTCCACTCTCACCCCAGGATGGGGGGCACACCAGGGGTCAGAGGACATGACGCCCAAGGAAGAGAGCACCACAGCCTCACACGGCTTCGATTTAATGGTGCAAGCTGAAAACATTAGTGGTCTGGGTTTGTAGAAGGTGCAGCAAATGGGGCTTCAGGTCATGGGACCAAGCCAAGGGCAGGTCGGGGTGAGAATAGCAATGGGGCCAAGACTAACAGGGCACCCTTTAACCCCTTGCTCTTCCAAAACACAATTCTTCCTGGTTGGAAGGAAGGCCTGATTCAAAGTCAAAAATCTGCTGGATAATATTAAGGCACAATTGGACTCAGGCTGGTCTCTGACCGAGCATTATCACTCCACACAGGGGGAGTAGCTGTGCGGACTTGAAAGGGAAGTGGAGAACATCTAAACCAAAAGCTTGCAGAGCAACAGTCAATGTATAGTATATCGAACACATTACACTGCATGTATTAGACTATATACCAATTTATACAGCTGGATGTTATGGCAATTTTAAAGCTGAGTGCAATAGGGAAGTGTGAAGACCTCTCTGGGACTTCATAAGACCTCATAAGACCTGTGTGTGTGTGTGTGTGTGTGGTGGAAAATGAAGATCGAAAACTGAACATTTAACATACGCTGTGGACCCATGAAGGTGAAACAAAGACAACAACAGTACATTGATGGCTCTTCCAAACATTAAAAACTGGACTGGAAAGCACTAGTTGTCTTTTGTAGACCAATCGATGGCTCGTTGGAATGAGGTGGTTTTATGGTGGGGCTTAAACATTCTGTCTCACATAAACACACAGGCAAACATGTTTGCTCAACTGCAATGTCATGGTCTACAAGACTGAATGAAGGTAACACTCACTTTGGCCATACTGGCTGTACTGGTAGCCAGCAGTGACGGGGTCTACGCTGTAACTGGTGGCACTATAGGTGGGGGGGCAGTAAGACTGGGAAGACGCCAGGCTGTCCACGCTCTTGATGGGGTCCGAGCGCTGGCTGCAGCTGGCTGAGATGGGGCTGGAGGCTTCCAAGCTGCCGTGCAGGGGGGAGATGGAGAAGTCGTGCTGGGGCTGGGGAGGCACACCACTAGGGTTACCGAGAATGCTCATCACCTAGAGGAGAAAGACGGAAATCAGTCCTGTTAGCCACTGACCTGCCTACTCTGTAAGGCCAGAGCAAAATGTGACCTAGATTAAGTAAAAAAAAAAAAAACAACCAGGAACAACCAGAAAGCTGATATATGTTTGAATTTCTGCTTGGATGTTTAACGGAGCGCCTGCTGAGAATTACTGAACATCGCCCCAGTGTGTCTGTGTTGCTTCCCAGTGACCCGCTGTGCAACGGGGACCCCTGGCAGACGGTTGGTAAATGAGACAGTTGCAGCTCCAGAAGCCCCGAGGCCAACGTGGCAACAAGCGCTTAGGGAATACCTCATCATCACCTCAGGCCCTCAATCCTCCCAGCTCATGAATAGTAATGGAGTTGACAGTAATAAATGATCACACTAAGTCTCCCCCGGAGACTGGGTTTTACATTTACAATGTATTCTCTTAGCCAAACGTTCTCACTGTCATAGTAGTTCCAGGCAGGGTGCACATCATCTAACATTGTAACACCATTAATAATAAACTTTTTTTATTTGAAAGAAATTGAGCCATATCTTAAATTAAATTTCTGAGTCAGTCAGTCAGTCAGTTTCCTTCCACTCGTCCTGGTAGCAGTAGCAGTATTAAGTCTTTCAGTTGTTCATAATATGCAATTTTTCCTAGCAGTGTGGAGATGTTGGCCAACAGTACCTTGGATCAGACATCCTTCCATATGAAAAGTGGTCAGTGAGGCCTGCTCTGTGTAACAGTAACCAGAAGAAGCATCACACACTCCAAATTTATCCTCCACCAGACTCAGGCCACAGCCCTACTGCACTCTGCTGTTTGTGCAGCCCCCAGTTCCTCAACCAGGTCCTCCGCTTTTGAGGAGCTGGGTACTAAGCTGGCGTTCCTTCTACACTGGCTGTACTGTGGCTCATGGATCATGCATTGTGTTTCAGGGGAACCAGATCCACGGGGTTCATGGGATCCAGAACCCAAATTCAAACTTGTTTAGCGGGTTTTGTGAGGGAGAGTGGTGCTCTGGTGTGAACACAACACAAGACAACAGCAGGTGGGTTTTTCTGCAAGACCCGGTGGCTTGGTGCCAAAAACATGTGTGGTCATGCATACGCATACAAGAAAAACTCATTACTTGCCAAAGATTAATGTGCCAGAAATGCCCCACAGAAAATATGGAGCACTTGAGACAAATTACAAACATAAAAGGTGGTTGCAATTTCCTTATTTTAATTCTATCATCGCTAGAAGAAAAAAAAATCCTCCTTCATTCATGGCACATGTGATGTGGTCCAATAAGCAAAAGGCTGAGACTTCCTCTTATTCGGGGTGGATTAGCGAGCAGGACCAGCAGAAGTCAGCTTTGCTGCTGGCCATGCAGGTGATGATGCCCAGTCCGAGAGAAGCGAGCTGACCAAGCTGGGAGTTTTGGGAGACAGCTGCCAGGGTTAGTGGAGGACAACAGTCAGCTGGAACTGGTTCAGCCTGGTTGACGAACATAGCTCATTGTTTTGTCAGAATCAGTACATCCATTCACAGATTTCAGATTCTGTTCTTCAGTCCTTGTGCACCTGTCTTAATCAAAATTAGTCCATCAGGAAAACTGACTATCCGTCTCAGTCTTGTGTGCCTGTCCAAGCAGATATCCCCTGAAATATTCAATCTGCAGTGCAGCTGAGAGGTGTACTATCTATACTGATGTGGCAACGAAAGCTTAAATTACTCTTCTCATCCTGTCCAGCAAATGTCCTAACCACCAGTTTCTGGAAAATTCAGTATCCGCAGGTATTAACTATCATGGTAGTTATTAATTGTATGGCACCACATTACTGAGATGCTGAGTTGTCTTCCTGGGAATTATAATTTCACCCTTGTTGGCCTGTGTCTCACTTGTTTGGTCCCTGCAACACAATATCAAGAATAAATAATCCGTAAGGCGAAAAGGCTAAAACGTGGTAGCGACTGTGGTTTTTGCTGCGCAGTAGTCAAGGGTGCAATATAAATTTATTTTGTTCACATTCCACCTGAAATGACCACATGTATCAACCAGTGAAGCACTTTATTGAACCTTAATATATAACAGCATCCTCTCTGGCAAATGTAAATGATTTTATTCGGCTTCTCCTCTAAAACTTTATTTCTTTCCAGTAGTAAAATGTCTTTTAACCTTGTGGCGTCCTACCCTGAGGCAAGGCATGGACAACATTTAGACACAACCTGGAGATTCAGCAGGGTCAAAAGCCTTGCTACAGGTAATCCAATATTTCCCGTTACATCCACGCAACTGTATAAAAATCAATGCTCATTCCGCAAGCATAACCTGCTTATCTGATGGGTGAAAGGCTTCCACTCAGTCACCACCACAGGCAGCTGCGTCTCCATCGCTCGATGGCAGCCGCCACTTCCTCTTCCCATTCGCAGCACCTCCGACCCCCCCCCACCACCACCACCACCACCACCCCGTCTTTCTCTCCCTGCTCCTTCCCCACGTCGCCCCAGTAGCTCCTTTTCTCGTTTGTTGTTGGACGGCGAGCAAGCGCTGCTGGTGTAGATAATGCAAGCCAGGACCCGTCTTAAAGGACACCGCCCGGGGCCATTCCTGGCTCCCTCTCTGCAGATAGATTACTTTATAAATAATAATAAAAAAAGTAATTAATTCTCTCAACTTCTGAGCACCTCAGCCTGGGGCGCTGCTCGTGAGAAACTGTGAATTGATACAATGTGCATCCTTTCAGATAAATAAACGGCGCGTCTGCCACACAACAAGGGGGCCTTTCTCTGCATCCTAATTTCCCCAACAGTCAAATTGGCTTTTTTGTCTGCTGAAGTGTTTGACGTGACTGACTTCTTTGTTGAGTTTCTAAGCTGAGGAACTCAGCATCAGCTCTGCTAAAGGGGAGTCGGAAACGCTAACAGGCCTGAACAGCTACGACTCAATCCAGTCGCCTCCTTTTCCCAAACTTAACAAACTCACGAGCAGCACAATCCAGTGGTTACGTGAAGTGTCAAATATTCAAAATATCCCTCTGTGATTGCAGTATGAACCCTGAATAGTGATGGATAATATGAACAGCAACCATGTGAGAGACACTAGTAATTTTTTGCAATAATCTCTCGTATTCCAGTAGTTCATTTCCTTTGACAGAGACAAAGAATGAGAGAGGGAAAGTGAAACAAAAAGAAAGGAAGCAAATGAGGGGGGTGGGGAGTACAAAGGCTCCTGTGGGCCTGGGAGGGCCTGAGGGCTTGCCTGCCTGCAGAGCAGATAGGGACACCCCCTGCCCCCCCCCCAATACTCACACCAGCCCTGTGCCCTGCAACTCACACTCCTCTTAATCTGTGTGGGACTGGATTAGTGCCCTGCTGCAGAGGGCTCACCGCTCTGGCCAAAACCACATGCACCCAGGGGGCACCTTTAACTTTGACAAAGGTCGTGAAGGGGCAAAGGGGGGGGGGGGGGGG
>UFQX01000566.1:0-75670 GCA_900497675.1 Arapaima gigas | reverse complement strand
AAGGGGGGGGGGGGGGGGGACAAGCACTCCAAAGGCCTGGAAGTAGCCTAGAGAGTACAAAACAGCATCACACAATGTACAAAAACCCACCAGCCTGATTTGCCCTTTGTGCTTTTTAATTGCCGCACATTTTTGTCCGTTTGGGAAAAAGCGCTTTTCTGAAGATTTACTGAACGATAATGTATGTTTGAACCAATACTGAACGTTAAGAAATGATTGTTAGGAACTGAAATTATTTTTAAGCTCGACATTAATACGTGTCCTTTTAAAACCTGCTAAGCTATCGTGCACTAAGGCAGGATAGGGAAATATGGCATCATAAAATTTGTTCACTTTACCTATAACGGAACAAAATATAAACAGGGAATTAAACCAAGACATAAAAATACAGAAAACAATCTTTTACCGCCATGTTAAACAGTGTTTTAGTCTATTTTTTCAATGCATTTTCATCTGTAGTAAATATGGAAGCCTAACAGTTTTAACCAATATATTATTACTAATCTGTTATACAATATGGGAATTTTGTTAAAAAAATCAAAAAGCATATATATTAAATGACACCACAAAAAAGCATTAATGTGAGACGTGTTTCTGAAGGACAAGCAGAAGACACAAGAGAAGTTATAGAGGCCCAGGCCTAATAGTGAAGGTAGCTGTTCCCCCAACTAGCGAGCAAAGGGGCCCTCATCTGAGAAGACAAAATGGCTATTTAAAAATAACAACGGCTGCATAAATTCAATTAGCCCGTCCCCGTCACGGAGGAGGCAGTGCAGGGCGGCGGCGGGGCCTCTCCCCGCGGGTGGACGGCCCAGTGGCAGGGAGCGGCTGACAGGGGTGGCTCCGTCCTCCAGCCGTGTGTCAGAACGCTAATTGGTGGCGGCACGTTAATCGAAAGTGAACAGCGGCATCCGCCAGCCTGGCTGGGACCGGGAGACGTGTGGGGTGGGGGCTGTGAAGATGAAGGGGAGCAAGGGGAGGAGAAGGAGCGTGCGCGAGGAATCGGGAGGGGGTGGGCACTTAATTGTGTTCAATTAAGTGTTTGATTGGCAGTGACAGAAAGTGGGCACTGACACGGCACCGCAGATGAGAGTGATTAGTGGGCACGGAAACAAGCTGTCACTCCTCACAACACGTTAGCTGGAGGAAATATCGGCATATGGCTCTTTTAACCCTCAAAGGCTTCCCGCCAGTCCCTCGGCGATGCTTGCAACAGCAGGAAACACACAGAGCCCCGAGCCTCCGGACAAACAAGCCCTACTAGTCGTGGCTGGCAGTCCAGCGCACGCTTGAGGACAGGCAGTTGCGAGCGGATCTGGGTTCGGCGCTGATGTGTGCAATATTTCAGCTGCAAAAACAATTAATGCAAAGGAATCCTGACAATCTGTGTGGAGTTTTCCAGTCTCCGGCAGAGAAAACTACCCCTGTGCTCCTAAACACCTCTGAGCATTTGCAGGGTCTCCTGCTAACCAAAGGTTAATTTTCTGTATGGAGCCACGATTGAAGAACGCGTGCACCTCAATCCAATTACTCTGCATTGATGACATGCTTGAGTAGCTATCCCCTTCACCCCGTCAATCCCCCCGGTAGCCTTACTGGACCCCCAGCCGCGTCTTCTCCACATTGTGCCTCACCTCGCTCTGGCGCCCGGCAAAATTAAACAGCGGGTTTTAATGATTGCACGGGGGCGGTTTCTATGTGGTGTGATCTGGTGTTGTGTGAGCGGCCTCAAAAAGTAATGCAAGGCAGAGCAGGAAATAAAGAATCTGGGGGAAGGAGGGGGGAGTGTTTGCTAAAAACAGCAGGGAACAGGCCCAGTGAAAAATGTCAGGTCAAATTGTTCTTGACAGTGCTAATATCTGCACCTCATAGCGATAATTACATGTAAATAAATAGTGAAATGGCTCTCAGCTGGAGGCTGAGAGGAGAAGGCTGCCGCTGGAGTCAGCCAGCTGGGGACCTAACCACATCTTATATTGTTATTTTACCAGGGTGGGGGAGCAACAAGCGTAAGTGAGAGGGAGAAAGGGCAGGGAGGGGGATCAGGTAGGAGGGCAAATCAAAAGATGGTTCTCTGGGGAAAAAAGAATGAGTATCAATTCTGTATGATAAAATTTCCTAAATTTGCTCTTTCCAAAGTTGACTAATATGATCGCACCCTTAGGTCCATTCCCAGCCGAATGTTCCCAATATTGCTGCTCTGGCATTAGGCTTAAGAGGTGACACTGGCAGGTGAAGTACAGGAGTCTGGTTCTTCCAGCCAGATGTGGGTGTTGAGGGTGACTAGCAATGTGCTGGGCAGCTTTGCTTGAACAAACAAGGTTGCCGCTCTCTGACAAGGTATCAATCATGTCTTTGCACCTGTCAGACTGGCATCTGGAACTAATGCCGAGCACATGTGGGCGGGCCGCCAATCTCCCACAGAACCCCACTTCCAGGGCAGGTTCGCAGTGGCCTGGGCTTCCCTACCATCACGACCCTGGAACCCAACGCCCCTGTGACCCTTCATCAGGAGTCGCTGGTCCAGCAAGTTGCCCAGCAGAACGTTGCCATTTCCTATCAGCAGTGGGCTGTTATCAGGAACAACACTTCTCAACTCGACTGTGAGACACATTCAGCTGTGTACGTCTAAGTAAACCGCATCATTTATCAGCAGAATTATCGCCGTAACATTACCGAATAAAACCAGCACGTCCCAAATAGAGCTATACAAATGATATTTATTTCTAAGAGCACAGTTATCTATAACATCAACTAAATATTGCAAAAATACGCCAACAGCTACAACTCAAGAAAGTGTCCTCAAAGCCGCAACGGTAAAGAAACAAAACAGTGTTAGAAACTGAATGAACATAAACCCAAAGTGCATTTGTCCACATGTACACACGAGTGTGTGTGATAGATATTGGAGATATAACTGCTGCGGGTGCCTGTACTTTAACAGAAGGAACGCCATTCTCAGACTAATAGGCATTTCCACTGCGTGGGACCAAGAGCAGGCGAATCGGCCTCAGCCTGTCCCTGCTTAAGTCCTCATCTTCCAGGATTTACTGAAATTCATATTGGCTGCCTCTGCAAGATAAATGTAAATCGCATTCCCTTATATTTACTATTTATCAGGATGCACCAGCTCACTTTCTGCAGGAAACATCTCTCACCCGCACACAAACACCCTTGCATTTAAATAGCATCCTTATTGTCCGCCTCAGCCTTTCATCTGTGCGAGGGGAGAAGCGATTCTACTCTCGGGAGGTGGGAGTGGTGGGGGGGGGGACACACGCTATCATCCAAAGCTGCCAAAATAAAGAGTGGAAAGTTGGTGAGAAAAAAGGAATGAGGGTGGAAAAATAAAAACACTGACCTAAACTTATTTCTTTGAAACACGGAGGTAAGTCTGCATTTGATCTCCCTGTGCTTTGCCAGGGGGCTTGAGATTGAGGTTAAAGACCAGAGACAGGCATGGATCCGTCCAGGTCGGGGCCAAACCGGCAAACTAGAGCATCTACACTACCGCGCAAGAAACTGTGCATTACAGCGCAGCCTCAACGCATCCAGCAGCGAGAAACACGTTGCATTAGCAAAAAATGCTTATTAAAGCCCTTTGTCTTCCATTCTTCAGCGTAACACTTGCAGTTGACACACACAGTGCAATTCTTGCCGCACTTACACAGTTAGAGTAAACTGTTGAACACAGTCTAAACCGCAGCAGGCAATCGTCACACAACCATGTCTAACCACCAGGGGGTGCTCATCGCTACAGAACATTGTCTGCCTGTCCACATTCGCCGGTCAAAGCCAAAGTTATACTGCTGGGAGGCTACTATTATTTTTGTAAGTCCTACCTAGGAAATATAGCTCTCTATGATTTAGTGTAGTATTGACAGAATGTTATTCATCAGAAAGACTCCAAAACTTAATCACTTACACTTATAAAAAAAGCATTCCGCCAGTGGTTATGATTTAAATTCCCAGATTTTCTTGGCAGCTTCCAAGCAGGTTTATTTTTTTGTCTAAAGCCTCTTATTTTTTCTGTAATTCTTGCCAAATTGAAACAGTATCTGTATTTAAGATGAGTCCTAATTAACAACCGCCCCCCCCCGTGCTCTCAGAGTATGTTGCGATGTAAACATATGTGTTCATCCGTTTGAATCGCGGAGCGTGAAGCGTGCCAGCTGACACGGTGCCCAGAAAAGGGCTTAATACACTAGTTTTAATAAGGACGGAGACTGCGTACAACTCACAATCGCTGATATTTAGGTGCCTGTCCAAGATATTGTTATCTCGTCAAAAGTGGGAGAAAGAGAAGGGAGGGAGCTACGCACACGTGCAAGCGCACACAAGCGGCATGTATGTATGTGTTTTGGCAGCTCCAGTGCAGACTTTTTAAACGTAATCCATCCTGTGGAAAGTGTCTGCAGTGCTAATGGAACTGGGAGTGCAGTTTGAGTCCCCTCCCTTATCTCTGCCAGACAGTTGTGAGGAGCGAGCAGCGAGGCCGGGTTAGCACACGCAACGCGGCCGGGCAGGCCTGGGGATATGGATCAAAGGGAGCACCAGGGAGCGCGGGGGAGCCGCGTGCCTCCTCTGATACCCCAGTGCTCTGCATAGGCCGCTCCGCACCACCCCATCAACGAGGGCCAGGGCCCTTTTTGCTCCATTGCGGCTGTAGCTTGTTTCACTCACCCCCCCCCCCCCCCCCCCCCACACACACACACACACACACACACACACACACACACACACACAGACTANCCCCCCCCCCCCCCCCCCTCGTGTCTGTGAGGGTCTGTTACGGTCTGGCTCTACTCTCTTCTGTAGCAACAGTGGGGGCGTCTTTCTAAAATTCTGCTCTTACTTTACACTGGTTAACTCGTGGTTCAAACTGGGAATAGAGGCAGTGACAAATAACTGACAGGTGCAGCAGGTAGGGCAATGGATAAAGCTGTTGCTGTCTTGCTGTCTAAAGTCTCAGGCCTGAATCCCACTTCTGTCAAACTATCGTTGATCATGTTCCTGATAGAGCAGGACTAACATGCTGTATTAACTGATAAATTGCTGCACAACTGAATATCCAACATACTAAGTATCCATTATTCTTAACCCCTTAATATTGGTGTGGAGCCTGTCCCAGAACCAATGGGTAGCAAGCTAAGAAGCTACACCCTGGATTGGACACCAGCCCATAAAGGTGGCCACACATATGTATGCTGTGGACAATTTGGAGTGACCGATTACCCTGAAATGCATGTTTTTGGTGTGTTATATTCATATTACATTGAGGATGTGGGAAAGTCTCCATATTTATACCTCTACCAATAGTTCTGGAGAATGATGACATTTAATTGACATCTTAACTACATTGTTGTACCCCATGTTGAAGCAGATCAGCCAGTGCAGGCTGGAGGAGAGTAGTTCTCCCTCTAGCATCACCTGAATGGCATTTAATACCTTTGACAATTTTTTGTGTGTATCAGTGAGATTCATACGTCACACTACAATTTTCCTACTTTCCTGTGGTGGTCCGCAGTGAATATTTGCCCCTGAGACTTAACAAAACCTTTTGTTTGTTTATACAAACAAGTAAAAATAGTTTGTTGGTAATTTGAAACGTTTGTATTACTTTATAGCAAAAACCTACATAGTAGTAAACTAAACCAAAACATTTAGTAAAGTGCTGTTTTCTCGCTGCTCCCAGCAGCTGTGCCTCCGATATAGTAAAGACTTCTGTTCAGCCCTTTTTGAATGAGCACATTTTACATGGACAAGGTTCGGTTTGAGGGCTTTTAATGATGAGCACTGGTTTTCGATCACCTTTCTTTTTTCCTGGGAGACGCTACATGTTCAGTTTAGCAGGAGCAGGTGTTCCATAAAAAAAAAAAAAAACATTTTGCAGGTTTACTCAAGGAAACGAAAAGTGCGATTTTTGCATAGAAACATCGGAAGCAAGTGTGTGACACCTGAACAGCCTGAAAAAAAGGATGATGAAAACAAGTAAGGATGCCCTAGTATTCCACCGAATCGTCGCTGCCATTCGCATTTCATTGTTACAGGATCTATATTCTCACTCTCTGCTGCACAGAGCAAATAGGAACTCAGGTTTCTCGACCACGCTGCACATGGGAGGAAGTGAGGAAGCTTATCTGCGTCCAGCAAACGGAGGAACCCCACTGGAACGCATGTCCGTTGCCGTCTGCAACTGCTGCACGATCGAAATGAGGGTTTACGTCTGGTCTGAGCACCAGATATCAGCATTAACCTTTTGCCCATCGTTAAATAGTCATTTCCAGTTTTAAAATCTTGCCGCAGAACAACCTCCTGTATCTCTAAAAGCAGTGAGGAGGTTTTCACCTCAGCATACTTTACTGGGACAGGCTCTTTACCCAAAACTCCATGCTACATCAGGATCCAGCCCCTGCTGTGAATGCTCCACAGATCTGGCCATACCTCCAACCCAGCCAAGGAGGGCTTAATGGGTCCCAGCCCTCACATAGCATCATTTTTCAGCAGGCCAAGCATGTTAGTGCCGCCGACAATAACAGCGCCATGGCGGTGATATGTCCTCCAGAGGCCTAATAGGAAAACGTGCGCAATCTGGCAGGGGAGAGGATCCCAGAGGGCTGGGGGAGGTGGGTTTGCACACCTGTTGGGGCAATGAGAGCAGTGGGATTCCATTACAACCTGGCGGACTGCCACCCAAACCAATTTGCTGAAAATCACACATTTTCTGTCCATCTTTACAAGTAACCAGTTGAACGTTGCAGCCAGGCAGCAAAGAGAAGATAGTGATAAAAACAAATGGACCTGGAGCTATCATCTCCGCCAGATGTAGACTACAGCACATACACTGTCAGGTTCCTGTTTGCCTGTTGGTGGTTTGGGGGTTCAACTAGGGCCCAGCAGAAACAGCACCTCAGCAGAAGATTGTAACACTGTAAACTGGAGGAAGGAAAAGGAGCCAAGAAAACAACGGGAAGTCACAACACATACAGTCAAAATCTGTGGACCTAGGAGAAAAGGAAGAATAATCCGTGCACCAAGTTTTAAACCAGTTATTGTTTAAATTGTGCTGGTGCTTTACTGGATTCTGGACCGGTACAGGTCCTCTATCTAGGGAATGGCATTCATTTCTTCTGTATCCGTTCAGCCAGCAGCCACACTGATTTAACTGATTTCACTTGAATGTAATTAAATCCATGGCCTGGAGCCGTGGAAGTGCGCAGAAGTGGGCACACACTGAAGAGCTTTGTGACCTCGGAGACAGTGACCGTTTATATCAACAGTTTTGGATTAAGGCCTAGGAAAGAACATAAAATCAATAACAGCAATAACTAGCGAGAAGTTCTGGTGGGTTCTAGGTCTAAGTGTTGGGAAAGTTTCCCGCGTCCCTCTTCTTCGTGGGCCTCCACATATTTTTATATTTCATATTTTTAAATTGTCGCTTAAGAAACGTTTTGTCAATGATTTGGAAGATTTTTGTGCACATGTTCAAAGTCATGAGTTCAAGAAAACTGAAAACAACAGCTGCTTTCAATGCAAACCCATAAGCGGAGAGAGCTGTAGTACGAAAGAGTGAGTGATATATAGTCAGAGGACAGAGGTAAAAGTGATCGCAGCAGATGCACTCTGGCTCTGTGTCCAGAGGGGGGCTGGGGGGCAATATGGATGTGTTCTGCTTGGTGGAGAGGAAGGGGGGGGGGGGGTTGTGTGTGCTGGCCAGGGGGAGNCCTGGGGGGGGGGGGGGGGCGGGGGGGGGGGGGGGGGGGGGGGGGGGGGGGGGGGGTTGTGTGTGCTGGCCAGGGGGAGCGGCGTGTGAAGGCCAGACCTGAGCTATGATTCCCCTGTCAGAGAGCACATTTATCTCCTCACAATAAGGGGCTGATAGGATTGACACATGGCTCTGCTGGGGAGGAGGGGTGAGGGGGATCTCTGGCCAAGGGGTGGCTAAGCACAGTGCAGCGGACAAGCTTCAAAACATCCTTCCCCAGACTGACCCTAAGGCTTTCTCGCTCTCTCCCCAAACGCACACGGACACACCGACCCGAGGTGCGTTTTCATGCCATGCTGGAGTCACAAACCCTGCAGACTCTTTTATAAAAATATTACTGTAACAAACAGCGTTTTCTGTGTGAAATAACACTGAAAATAACCCATGCTATAATGTAATGAAATAACCCCTTCAGTACTGAATTACCCAAAAATATGATATTTAAAGAATAAGTTCAAAAAATATACGTTATTCAAGACAAGTGACCTGTTTACCGGCAAAAAGGAGTAATTATTGCTTAGTGTTCTTGCATGACATGCGTGGTGTTTTATTATGACATGCTGTAGTCTGTAATGCTAAACGGGAAGTACAGCACCGTATTAAAATTTAGCGCATGACGGCCAGACAAGGAGGAGGGGTGCATGTTAGCAGCTGGTATTAATAAGAAAACGCCAGCCATTTTGCTGATATTCACGCATGTTTGGTGGGGGAATGTGCACCTTCAATGTGCCACCACTACGATTAACAATCAACCCGCTGTGAGGACCCATGTTATCCCCTTACTCTCCAGTAGGACAGAAATCTCCTTTTTGTTATCAAATCCTTAATTCTTTCTTCTCGGCAGAAAGAGGGTAATACCAGAATGTTTCCAATCTGCTTTGAGAAATATTTAAAGACGAAGAAGAAAAAAAACTCCCAATAAAACACGTGTGAACGAGGGGGTAATTGCGGACAAATGCAGCATTGAAATTCATTTTCAACTCCTTACACACCATTTCAATCTTATTTTCTGCTTGTTAGCCAGATCTTGTTGCTGAGGGTGGGCAAGACTGCCCAGTATTGGTGGGTAATTGCATATAATTCACTCTTCACCGGCGATTTGCATCAATACCACTCATTTTTTATTCTGCGGTGTTTAAGAACCAACCCCGACCAGAAAGTCTCATTTTCAATGCTTATTATTCAAGGTGCCCAGAGAGGATAATATGTGCCCCCCCCCCCTTTTTTTTCAAAAAGCACAGTCACATTTGTATAACACACACTCGCACGCACGCACACACAAGGCACAAGGCAGCAGCTTTCTCTACACAAAACAAAATCACACTGCTCCAAAAAAAGTCTAGCATTCAGTAATGGTCTACACTTTTTGCCTCCCCTAAGCAACACATAACACCTAGTGATATTTTTGCTGTGCCCACATTGGGCACAAAACAAAAAAGAGGTTCTCCGCCGCCATGCAGGCCATACGGCGTACAGGCATCACCGCACTCGTGTGATCTGAGGCTTTGGTTACATATCAGGGATTGACAAGGTTGCACTGGGCCAAACAGCTCTCTCACTTCAGGCAAAACACCCAAACTTCAACTGGAGCCCATTATCTCTAGACAATTACTTATGGAAGATTATGCACATGTTCTCATTAGCTCAGTATAATGAATTCAAATGTTTTATCATCATTTTTACACATAGATCTGTCTACGCTGTTGAGAGCTACAATTCAATTTTACTGCTTCCCTGGAAACCAACATCATACAATTACAGTTTCTGTTCCAAGCAGACTTACCAGAACAAAGACAAAACACAATTTATTGATAACAATTCCATTGTTTCATTTCGCAATTAAAGGGAGGGTGTGAAAAGAATCTGTATTAAAAACATGAGTAATAGGTAATGGGAACAGTAAGAACTCCCTTAAAGGGGGGGATTTTTAGGCAGCTGGCAATTACATATTTAAGCTCTGGATATCACTGTGCTTTGTATCCAGTGTCTGAATTGAAATAAAAATAGCAGTTCCCCCCCTTAACTTTTTTAACTGAGAATCTGTGCTTTGATCTAACTCCCAGCTAAAATCTTATAGACACACAGAGGAGAAGACATGATGTTTCGCAAATGTAATGTGTATTTACACCCTTGCCCTTTCACCCCAGACTGACCTGTGGGGAGAGCCCGTTGCTGACAGGATTCATGTGGTTGCTGGAGGCAGAAGGGCTCATGAACGTGTCTGAGTAGCTGGAGAAACTGTGGCGGTTGGATGAGAGACCATAGGCAGAGCTGCTGTCTGCAGTGAGGCCACCCTGGTGCATGGAGGAGGGGGGTAGTGGCTGGGGCCGGTGCAACGTGCTGCTCCCATCTGCAGAAGGGCAGGAGGGAATATGCAGCAAAGGTCAGGAGAATGAGCCTCATACTCCTGCACACAAGTGTCAGGTGGCCTCACACAAAATAGTTGACCTCATATTTGCTTTTCAAAATGTACAAGGCATCAGCCTTTGGTACGTTAAATCATCTTTAGAAGCAGTTTTTCAAAACAGCGATATCTGTAATTCTGACAATATAGTATCAGATCCTGGGAGCAGTTCACAAGTTGTGTACAGGGCCCTATATATACCAATAAAGAATGATTCACTGCTGTATGTAATGCATATGTTTCTAGGACACTGTTAAAAGTTTGAATTGTATACGCCATGTACATGTACTGAAATGAAAAAAAGAATGGGGGCTGAGTAATAGCCAAGGTAGGAGGTCAGAGTTGGTTGGGTGTAGAGAGGCAAGTGTCCTACCCTGCGACAGTGTAGTGGAAGGATAAGAGGAATCTGGGAGCTGGTATGTCGGCAGCGTTGGCATTCCAGTGGGCGGGAAGCCCCCGGGAAGCAGGTGGTTGAAAGCCGCTAGCTGATTGGCTCCTGCCTGCTTGCGCCACCTGGCGCGTCTGTTGCTAAACCACACCTGGGGAGGGAAACAAGCCACAGGGTGAGATCAGAAACTCTGCATTCCCATCACTGAGTGGTAGTGTTCAAAGAGAGAATAATGACTGATAAAATCAAAGTATGTATCATCTGACCTTTTCTTTAAAATTCCCACCAGAACTGTGACCAGTCACACAAACCATATACTGTCTGGCTGGACCTCTAACTGTCTGGTCAAAGGCCTTGTCCCAGTGGAAAACATCTAAATGCAGTTGCCGGAGATTGTTGTCCTTCCTCGGAGGCCCAAGCTGTGATTTGTGTAAATGACCTCCTCCAATCCCCCATCAGAAAGTCGAAGCCATTAAAAGGTCAGAGGTCAGTTTGACTCACACATCACATGTCTCAAGTGTGTTTGTGAACCTGTTATGCACTTTGCAGGATGAGCTATAATTGAAAACAGATTATGGAGTGCCCCTCTAGTGGGCAGAATTCCTCACGCACTCAAGAACATGCACGCAAATACTGTCTACAAGGGGATTTTTTTTGGAGGATTAAAACAGGTCAAAATGAATAAATTAGTTATCTAGGCTCTTTCCTCAGCCTGCTTTTGCAGTGCAGGTTGAGCTGATGTAAAAGTGATGTTGCCATCAAATACCTGGACTAGTTAATGTGTTAAGTGTAGCCAGGATGGATGCTTGTATTCCTCTATACATTTGTTGGATAGTGGATGTGCATACTGTGATAACAGAGGACTAAGACAGCCAAGGTTGTGCCCAAAAAAAATGCTCTTTTTTTCATGCAACGCAGAGTGCAGGACAGGCACAAAAACTCTCCACCCAAATGCTCCAAACACACAGAGGACACAACATGCAACATAATCTATACAAGAGGTGGGCAACCACATACCGCAAATGCATACATACAGTAACCCACCCCAGTTACTAAATCATAATTGACATGAGAAACATTTTATGCAATACGCCAAAAAAATACCTAAAACTGGACACAAACACTTCACTGCAAGCTAGGATGGCAAGAGTGTATCATCCTGCCATTAAAATACGTATACTATGACATAAAGTATGAATAAAATATGTCAAATATTGTATAATTTGATTAAAAAACATTGGATTTATTGCAGAACACAAGGTGATTTCTTTAAAAGAACACTGGAGGTACATTCTGGTTATCTGGTAAGTACCATTTCTAAATATTACTTATATTTCTATTATTTAGTGCTGACATGAATAAAATTAGCATCAAAATGTCGTTCTACAGTGTAGTGGCTGACTGCGTTCCCCTTTTTCCCATTATTAAAATTCATCAGACTGGGTGGTACATATGGTTGTTCCTATAATACAAATATAATACTAAATAGGTTTGCCACACAGGTTACCCGGGGTGAGAGTGGCAAAGAATTACCTGGCCCTTAAGTACGCTGCTGTCCTGTGATGTCATTACAAGGTTTTTTTTCTACAGTGTTAACCACGGGGCTCTAGGGTCCTGGAATCAGCTGCCTGTGTATCCTTTTCACCAAACCTATATGCTGGGGATGTCTTACCCTAGCCAGTCTTTTGAAAGGCCACATTTTTTTCTTAGTATCCAATACCTCTTTATATTTCAATATTATATTAATACTCTCCTCCTGTTTTTTTGTGTATTATCCAAACCATGTTTATTTGCCATCTGGTATGATATCAACCTTCTCCCTTGCAAGGCGAAGCTAGTATGGAAAGAACTAATCTGCAGATGTTATGTCTTGCTTCACTACTTGAATTCATTTTAACTGTACATTATACACTGATTCTTTTCAAAGCAGAAAGGCCTAGGGATGTCTTCTTTTGGCTTGCCATGATTTGCACATTGCAAAAAAGGCTTCTCCTTGAGCAAAGCATGAATATAATGAAGTCTTTGGAAATGGGGGCAGTGAAGAGAGCAGCCATCCGTATATCACAGAGACCTGGCCCTCTGGCCCCCCAGCCTTGTGTGTGTAAAAAGGCCAATCTGCACTGATGTGCAGCCCACCACGCCCATTCATCACACTTTAATACACTGGGACCGAAGTTCATCTACCGTTGTGTTTCCAACAGGGCAGCCTATTGTGAGTCCTGATGGCCAGGGGGTGGGACAGAAGGGCAGACAAAGAGCTCTCAAGGCACTGGTGTAAACACTGGGTACAAAGACAGGGGTGTCCCTTTTAAAGAACCCTTTACAGACAGAGCTTTCAGATGCAAGCTTGATCAACAGGTAGGGTAGGCATATGCTGGCCTGTGCACCATCACCATAGCAGAGAAACACACGTTTTGGCCTACAAATACAGCATGGTGTGTATACAACTGACATAGCAATAAAGCAATGGTGACTGCATGCTTTCGCTTTTATCCAGTAGACAGAATTCACAGGTGGAGATTAGAAGGCTGCCCTAAATTTCAGCTAAGGTTCAAAATAAACAATGCAGGTCACAGTGCCAATATCCAATATCCTTGTATTAAATAAATCCTGATGCTAGATCACCCAGTGTAAGAGAGCAGGTTACTAAAGAAATATGAGGACAGACATCCCAATAAAGCTCAAGGGTGGTTATAGTCAGGGAAGACCGAACACACAGATCCCGGCGCCTGCTTAGATGGACTCCCAAGCTCAGAGTAAATTCTTCACCTCACTCCTCTTTGGCTGTCACATCATCTTCCTTCCTGGTGCTCAGTTCAGAGACGGTAAGAACCAGGAAAGCCACAGGCAACAGCAGACATGGGGCGCAACATCTACAACTGCTGCCATTATATTGGAATCAGGACCACACAAAACACAAGCTGTGCGAACAAAAGAAACTTACACACTAAACTCTCATTCTCACATGTAAACTCCCACACAGACATTATGATTTGTTCGTTTATAATCTGCCACCTTTTGTTTAATTGTGAATGGAAGACCTGGTTGTGGCTTTACAAATGTCATTCTGTGTCCTCAGTTGCTTGACCTATAGGGGGTAGCTGACCCTTTCAACCAATGTTCCTGTCCTTGCAGTGAATAGTTCCATCAGGCTAATGTGAAGTCCCATCTCAATAGTAATTGAGTCATGTGGAAGCCATCTATAGTCTGACTTTGTATGTTCTAAAAGTACTTTTCAGCTAAACTTCCTGTATCAGAAGACTCCTGTGTAAACTGATACTTCTATGAGATATGTGAGCTCAGGCTTGTCAAGTAGGAGCCTTGTTAAAGTAATCCATTCATAAACATCTGCAATGAAATCAAAATTGGACACAAGGGCTATCAGTAAAAAACAGCTCTGAAATGCTGTGGTGTTCGAGTATCTGTGTGTTGGCTTGCACGTGGTCGGGCATCGCAGGATTCATTGTTTGTCTGTAACTTTATGCTACCCAAACTGCAGATGCATACACACATCTGAGACATCCTCCCACAACATGTCCTTCTTGGATTACAACCAACATACCTGAGTCACAATGGGGCGGATGATGAGGTGATGGGGTGTAAAACCCAGACAGCATTACTGAATTTCACAGCAAAAAATGATGCAGAACATATAGGTGTAAAAGAGGCATAACAGAAAACACTGTCAAACTCTCTACCCATGTAGTAGGAGCTGCCAACCGTGATCTGACTAGATGGGAGAAAGCTCTTGGGGGTTGTCCTCACAGAGACACAGGGTTGAAGTCAGAAATGGGGCAGCAAGATTTTTAGACATGTCTGGAGAAATGTGTCCTTTACAGTGTGCATCTGTTACAGATAAACAGGGTCATATGGTACACATACAAGTAGTGATGTAATTTCTCCCTCCCAAGCTGTTTCAGCTGTTGCCAAGGACAACTAACACAAGGCAGTGAGCTTTCTTCAGTTGTGGATCTGATTTCCTCATCACTGACACAGATGAATATCATTCAGTAAAACAACAGACAGAAGTATATCACAGTAGAATGATTACGATCCCCTTCCTAAGAGGGAAGTGTTTTCTTCCCACTCTGGAACTACACTGACGTCCTCTCAGTGCCAGTAGAAGGTGTGCTTATGCAGTGCTTTCACATCAGTTGCAGACTTCAGAATGAGTTAAAATAAACTAACTTAAAAAAAATTAAAGACATGCATGCCCAAGTTTGTAATAAAATGCTTTTCAGAGTTTCTTATTGTACATTTTGATGTTCAGGGGAAATCGGTGAATGAAATTGCAGGGTAAAAGCGGCATTATAAGAAACACGCTTGTTTGGAGAAGGGCACTAGGAGTTTTGCCTCGTGTTGCACTTTATTCACTTAGTGGATACTCTCATCCAGGGTGGTTTTTACACCAGCAACAATTCATTTCAGTTGCAAAACTGAAGGGGCATAGAAGAACAAGGATGTGTGGTAAGGGGCGATGAAGAAGACGTGAAACTTCTAGCCGCAGCACGGAGCTCCAAGGGCCTGCCCCTCTACCACGGTCTGCCTACTGCTATGCTAATTAAAGCAGCTGGGAGTGGGAATCTGGGAGGATTAGCTCGATAAGTATCAAGGAAACAGAGAGACTGAAAGAAATTCATTTAAATTCCAATAAAAAGGCCTTCTGTTGAAACATCTGCATGGCAAGTGCTGCAACCATGTCGTCTGCTCGATCTACATAAATCCTGTTTGTTCCTTTATGACTGATGAAGCACGACTCAGAGGAGCAGCTCTGCCAGTCCCGTTGGTGGGCTTTGCAGTGACTCGCCCAACGTGGTGTTTCTCACCTTTACCGTTCACCCAGCTAGGCCATATTTTACAACACGCGCACAATGAAACTTGCTGAGACGTGCAACATCTTCGTAGCCCTTTAAAGTTAGTTTATCTCTTCCGATTCCACGGTGGACTTGTGAAAATGTTGTGAAATATTAACACTGATACACAGTTTGAAATACAACTGGAGTCGAGGACTCTAACGTGAAGTTGTTAGTAGAAGGTGCTTGGCCTGATCTGCTCTAGCAAAGAATAGTCTAAGTAACACGTTTCTGAATTACCAATCAAACTTAAGACAAGTAAGCATTTTAGTTTTGGTGTCTAAAATGCTACTGACTTCTACTATGGCACAAAAAGAAAGAAATCACAGTGTGGCATGTTTCCATGACTTTGGGACACCCAACAGCCTGCTTCAGTACCAGTCTTGGAGGGTTACGCCAAAGAGAGCAACAGGCCCCTAGTCTGACTGCTCTGTACCCTGAAAACAGCCAAAATCTCGCATTCAAAGTTTCGGCATCCAGCCGTTCTCAATGTAGATAGTGAAGTATACATGTGCTAGCGCTGACGGAAGTGTGGGTGCAATCTGTTTTCTCCTCTCCTCTGGGTTTCAGCAGATTCTTGGCCTACTTCCATGAGCCCCCCTTCTCACAAACAAGAGGGTTTCGAGTAGGACAGCCACAGTGGCATCCATGCAAAGCCACATCTTTTTGTGTTGTTGGTAGGAAGACACCTGTGTGAGCCCTTCACATTTCCACAGCCAGGGCTGCAGGAGAAGGAAAGAGACTTCTTGCCAAATTGATTTTTACGCTTCGTAAAAGGTATTGCTTGTGTGTTATTAGATTCTGCTAAATATAATAGCCACATGCAAGATGTTTATTGGTAATGAAAGGGGATCTATGTGACAGATTCAGTGATCAAGCCAGTGTTGCTGTGAAGATAGAGTTTCAGCCTCTTAAAACTTCAACCTAAATAGAGGAGAATGTAACTCACTTGGTCTGTGAAGACTGATTTACAGAACCTGCAGGCAGCCCCCTTCTCAGCTCTCTTCTCTCTGCTGTCTGCTCTGGAGCTGTGAAACTGCACCCTCCACCCTCTCTATGCAAGGCAGACACTTTGGAGAACACAGGCATTTTTTACTGCCCATCTCTGAGTGCGGGAGGTCTTCTCCTCGCTCCTCCTCAAGTGTCTGTCGGAACACAGTACTTCTGGTTCTTCAGCCGATTCAGCTACGGTTTCGACCCAGTCAAGAGACTGAGGAACTGTTGAAGGTGATAGATTTGAACTCAACTGGGGCAGCTGATGAGGATCGATGGGATAGCGTGTCCTTGGGATACATAGAGTTAGATGGACTTTGACCTGAGAGGTCCTGCTCTGAGAGCAACAGAGGAGAGTACTGTCATCGTTCATTATGGCTCCATCCCTGCTTATTTACTGCTGACTTTGAGGAACAAAGAGAGAAAAAAATGAGTTTATTTTGGCTGTGAGCTCCTACATTGCCAAGCTGCACTCCCCAAAATAAGGAATCCAAAAACTAAAGGTCATTCTACAATCAGAACAACTAACCTTGCGAGGCTGGTTATCTAGAACTACTAAATCTATCTCAGTTAATATCAGTATTAACCAACTCCATGATTCCCTGACCACAGCAAGAACAAATGTTTGTAAGCCAACCCACTACTGGGAAGGGCCCAACCACAAACCCTGTGTCACTGTCACAAGCAGTACAGGCTACTGTTTTACAGCAACTGTCTGCCAGAAAAATACCTCCCAGAAATCACCCAGCCATTTCCATTGTTTGCTGTTCTTTTGTCCTTCCCTCTTGATGGCTATTTCTAATCTGCACATGGAGCAGCAGTTTGGCCTGCCACCCTCCTGTGTGCTTCCACTCTCTGAGGCACAGGGCTGCTCTGTCCTGCAGGGTCCACCAGGGACAGCATGATGGCTTCCTCACAGCTTGAGAAAACTGAACAAATCACTGTCCTCCTGGTCACCCTGATGTCCCTCTGTCACGCTGGGCCAAATCTGCTCTTGTTGTTGCTGCCGCAGAGTGGGCGGGTGGATCTGGTTAAGGGGTCTGCCAAAACTATGAAGGCACCACCCCCTACCATCAAACGCTAACAGGATTCACCCCGTGAGTCATTCTTCTGTTCTCTGTGTTTATAGCAGAAACAGAACATACCCTGAAGCTGCCTGGACAGGAAGTCCTCTTAGGAAACTCTTAGGCACCTACAGAAGGAATTGGTTCACCCTTCTTTTCATCCCCTGCCATCCAGTTTTATACGAGCACTGATCTATGATACCATGGCCTTGTCAAACTATAATAAATTTATTCAAACAAATAAATCCATACTCAGGCTGGAAATGTCCACGTTTGCCTAAGTGACAGTTGCATGGGTAGGTGCATGCAGGACTGCATGTGGTGCTTAAATGCGCAGTTTCGGATTGTGCAGCCCGTCCAGCAGGACCAGCAACAGAAGCGCACATGACTTTAAAGGCGGAGAGACTAGAGAATGAACCTCGCAGTGAGTCTGCAACATCCTTTCCCCACGCCATCCTCTTACACAACATTGAAGACCCATGGCCACTATTTACTTTGGTTAACTAGAGTCATTTTCTTAGAGCGACCTTTTAAGGAAATTAAGTTTGAGTTGACCTTTCGAGTTTTTCAAAGCATTTCAGAATTAGATTACGAGGAAAATTGCATTAACAAATTATATCCCCGACTCAAATACCTTAGGTTTTCACATGTGATCATTTAGCTCTATTATTTAAAAAGGAAGGGGAAAAATGCTCTTTTAGATTTCAGTCTGCTTTTTTTTTTTAAACTTTTGCACTTTAATAATTTGCATTAATTCACAAAAATATATAAAAGGGGCCAAATGCCTCTGTAATTTTTTTCTAAACTGTGGTACTTTGAGCTGACCAGTGCAGGAGGTAGAAGAGAATTCCACAGAGCAGAGAATTTTGGCAGCGCAGCCACTCAGTCCTCTTCCTGTCCACCATCAAAGCAGTTCATCCGACTAAAGGCTATCTGCCTCACTGTTTTTGCTTACTTTTACAATATGATGAGCAATACTGCCCTGTGTCATGAGAATGAGAACTTATAAGAGCTCATTTCCATAGAGAAGTTCACAACATAAGAGTTGTTCTTGCAAATCTGCCAAGTAGGTCATCACTCAACTGCTAAGTAGGTAATCTATGTATATCTGAATCCTTGTACCGGACATGTTAATAAAACCACAATTTTGTGCTGTATTATGTATGATTCTGTATGCTATTCATTCAACCTGGAGAGAGAACCCCTCTGTCAAACAGCAGCCTCATATAAACCAAAAATCCAAGCACCTCTCAAGTTCCTTTCCCAAGCTATTCCAGGAGCATGTCTCGACATTTTAGAACATAATATATTTAAAGAAAATTAGTCCCAAAGTAAATCTTTCAATTTCAGAACATGAGCTATGAAACAGGCATTTAGACATCTGTCTCCCCCCGTGAAAGTCCAAAGACGGGAAAAGACATATGTGGAAATGGTTACTCGGGCTGCGGTGATGGTGCCTCAGCAGACAGGACATCAGTGAGGCCAACGCAGGAGGGTGAGGACACAGCGGAGAGGATGGCGCAGGGGTGAAAAAGGCCCGGCCATTTCGAATAAGATCCTGACTGATTAATGTTGTGGGTAGGGTATGAGGGGGTGCACTCCCAGGAGAAGCTGAGCGATCCTCTGTGATATGCAGCAGGTTTTACAACGAGCGGCAGGCTTGAAAGTGTTGGGAATAGGAGCTTCCAGCCAAACACTTTAAATGAGAAATCCATCAGGAATGCATCCCTTTAGCCCCCCTTCTGCGCCAGAACAGCTGTTGCTATAACTCTACTGTATTTTTCTACAGCCTTACATAAAACTACATGGCAAAGAGGCTGTCAAAGCTACCATGGAGACTGAGGCATGTAAAAAAAATAACTCGTTTATGGTTGAAGAACAGCTGAAACCTTACAAGAATGATATAGTCCCTGAAGTCAGAATACAAATTTTATTCAGTTACATAAGTATATGGCAAAAACAAGCACAAAATCACACTGTAGACAAAAGAAAACTACAGAAATCTTCTCTAGTCAAGTGATTAAGGGGGCGGTGGTCCCTGTGCTTCCAACAGCACATAAATCTAGCAGACTCTAAAACAGAGTATGCTGAGATAGAAAGATATTTTTAATTCAAGATCGGTAAGAACACATTCAAATGTACTTTTGCAAAAAATGTTAAAAAATACATTAGTCACAAGTTCAGAATTCCCACTCAAACAGTATCTAATGGTTAAAATTCCCACTTATGTTAGTCATCCAGTTCATGCGTTCAGTCCTCTGGGAGTGTCTTAGCTATGACTTCAATGACTAAAAGGAGATCTTTGTAACTGTTGTCACGAATTATCAGTTGGAGGCAAATGTGGCCTACATTTGTCAGCCAAGGAACACACACACACACAAATTGAACATTACCATAGTTGTCCAGAGGTCTTGCAAAAGATCGTGCTGAACTGCAGTTGCTTCAGATAGCAGGAGAGGAGGCAGAGGTCATATGAGAACAGGTTTCTACACTTGCCACACCATGAGCAACACTGTATCTCTCTGGCTTCCTGGGAGAAACATAACTGTCGAAATCACCCATACAGAGTTGCTAAGGCAGGGGAGTAAAAGCACCTGTAGAAGGGGCAAGAGTCCACCAGTGGGAAGTGCAAACCATTCGTTCTCTATTGGTCCAAATCCCAGGACAAAGGCAGTGGTGAAAAAAGCTAAATGTGTGCCCATGAAGATTCTAGAAACACAGAACAGTGACAATTAAGCGGTATAAAAAAGCAAAAAATAAAATAATTACGACTGATGAAGGTGACTGTAAACAAAACTTGAGCTCTGATTATTAAAAAAAAAAAAAATCACAATCCCTTTCAGGTGTTGACATTTCCTCATTTGCTAAATATGCAAATTAACGAATGGATACAACAGCAATAAAGATGAAAACCAGACAACTGAAGCACTATCTATCCCAGGAGGTGATCTCAGAAGGAACGTGAACAGTGTTTGGAACATCTGGGAACGCATTTTAAGACATCGCAAATGATGAATCATGAGGTGCCAGACACACGACAAGCAACCAGGGAGGAGCAGCATTCCATATGGCATATGTTAAAGTGGGTCCACAGAACAACTCATGCCAAATCGCACACAGCATTGACGCAGCAGGCACACCAGATCTAGCACTGTTTGACTAAATTATTAGATTATTAACCCGTATGAAATGCATAAAATACTGTGGAATTATGCTCGCAAACAGATGTAAAATGTAGGTAGGAAAGTACAGTAGTAGAAAATGATTATTTGAACTAATTTAATATAAAGGCTCGCTTAATTAACTCTATTATTGCTTAAGTTCTATCAACCGCTATGTCACATATTCATTTCTTATAAATTTTAATTTTTGGTCTGTTCACAAAATACTCATCTTTTAACGTGTGCTGTATATAGTTTTAGCTTCTTTTTTTTTTTTGCTCGTTTGTTTATATAGCTGCACGAGAAGGATTTGGACAGTATGCACAGTAGATATTGGCGCACATCACTGGCTGGCCCACCTGCACGCGCGCCTCTGTCAGCTTGGTCCTCTGGGCCAGCTCCTCACGGGTGTAGATGTCAGGGTAATGAGTCCGCTCGAAGGCCTTTTCCAGTTCCTCCAGCTGCTCTGCGGTGAAGGTGGTCCGACTGCGGCGCTGCTTCCTCTTTAGGGGAAGGTCGGGCTCGGAGTCGACGTCGGAGCCCTCATCTGTGCGGTTGCCTGGACCAGGAACGAAGACAATGGATTGGCAGAGGGTCACACTCTGAAGACTCCAGTCGCAGTGGCTCCAAGGTGGCGTTCAGGAGATTTAAGATAAAACCCCATGCATAATGAGATTATGCAGACAAAGGTAATGATCTCATTTTTAAAATTTATTTTTAGAGGTTATTACTCGTAGCCGTATTGCGTAAAACTCTGACTTTCACCCACAATCCCCTGTTCCTCACACGCCTCTGCTAAACTGATCTCATTGACAAACTGATCACTACTGCTACTGATGACACTTGCAGTGACTCAAAATCGGAACATCCGCAACAAAACAGGCAAAGTTCAAAGGGTCAAATGGATTAACAAATCAGGCAAATGAAGCAATTCCTAGCTTTTCCCAAACCCGTAGAGTTGCCAGTGCCAGTTTCCATAGCAACAAAGACAAAAAAGGAGGCAAAGGGGAGGGGCTAAATGGAGGATTCAAACGTTGTTTATTCCTGTGTCTTCCACTGTTGGCAAGTACTTGACAGCAAATATTATTTTAATCTGTGGTTATTTATATATGAGAGGCCTGTTGAGAACACAATCCTGTATCAGAACACATCCATGGAGGCCCTGGAGCCGGAAAAGAGCGAGTGGGGCGCGATGGGGGAGTGGAGGCTGGCTTAATCTATTCGGACCACCTTGCAGATCCATGTCCCACTATTCTCTTACAACAGCCCGGGGCACTGAAACAACAGGGGCAATGTGTAAATATTTACAACATAATATCGCACTGGTTCAATTAAATCCCAAGGACTACATTTCCAAAGAGCGTCACAAATAACCACAGCAAATCATATGTTACTTGTCACCAGTTCCATTCAATTACTGATAACATTGTTTTATTTATATATTTGTATTAATTTTTAACTTGAAGGAAGAATTTTACACTATATTGCATCGTGGAACTAAATGCATGTTATAAAACTATCCATAGTGGATAGAGCAATTTAAAGCTAAATTATTTCAATGAATACAAAAATCCTAACTCTTAAATGACAGTGGTAATTATTATGAGCATGCATGTAATAATTTAGGGGCATGCATATCTGTTAATAAACCTTTTACTACAGCCTTACAGATTTATTTTATTTGCTTGGCTTGCAGTGCAGGAGTCTCCATGGTTTGTGACACATAATAAAGTTGCTCGAGGCCCTGCAGTGTTTCGTCACCCACGGCCAATGGACAGACACACCAGAATGATACTGCAATAATTAGCAAGCCGTATTTATGACAACTGGAGCCAGTTGAGATGAAGAGTGAACACCCGCTGTTGTGCCCTTGAGGTAAGTCTTGAATCACATCAGTAAACAGCATGTACAACTCTGCTGTTAACAGCAACAGCACAGCAAATAAAAATAATAGGTCATTAATTTCTCTTGTAACACACTCCTTACACAGTGACATCTCTTTTGGACATTTCTAGTAAAGCCAGTCATTCTGGCCCATTCTACTGTTCCTCTCAAAAGATCAATCTGCTTCGAGCACCAGAGCGCGGATCTGCAACGAGCCCTCCACCAACCCTAGACATAAGCCCACGGTATAAATATATACCGGGTATAAGAATGTGATGTCACACTGTGGCTTGACACCGCTGTTGTTTGGGTTTTTACGACAGTCAGCACAATGGCAGTAAATGCCTGAGAAGCAATTAGTGATAGTATGTCTCCTGGTTTTATCCTTCTCAGACATGCCTGAGGGAATGAGCTGTGTATCTGTGTGTGCCAGGGTCCAAAAATAAAGAAGCCAATAACAAACATTAGTTAAAAACCACAGTTGTGACAACGTTAACACTTACGCAAGCACGGGTGCTCACACACACACACACACACACACACACACACACACACACACACTGCGACTATAGTCCCAGGGGAACCCAGGGAAGGGAAGCAGGTGCCATTAGGGTAGGCAGGCCTGGCAGGTGGAGAAGTCAGTCAGCCATGAACCAACAAGGAAAAAATGCCCAGGGGTCACGTGATCTTCTGCATTCCTCAGGACAGCAATGGGTGTGATGTAACAACAACAAAGGAGAATTATTTTATTTGTGTGTTTGGTTCTTGACTGTATATATACGAGCAAGAGTGTATTTCTTTAAGGCAACTCTTGAATGTGCAGATCTGTGTGTTTTCACTCGTGCGCAAACATTGGCTAGATATAAGGTCCCCAAACTGCTGTCTCCAAATATCAACAATAATAAAAGACCCGCCAAACTACTTCAGTCTCTGGACTGGCCATGGAGTTTAATTAAACAAGGAATTATGGGATTAGGAGGTGACTATCATTACTAGCCACTCAAGAAATCTTCTCAGTACGTCTTTTTGCCTGGCAGAGCTCATGCTCAACAATTCTCAACGGATTACATGTGGCCACGGGACGTGAGGCCGCATTCATTAAATCAATTGTGTCTCCTTCTCTGTTAACAGAGACTGATTTCCCCAGCACTGGCACACACTCCCACAAAGATACACTTGTGGACACAGAGACGGAGACATGCATATACACTGTGCCCCTTTGTTGGTTTTCATGGGGACGTGGCAAAGCGATTTGCCGGTAAATCGCCATGACAAAAATTGACAGTGGCACAGTGGTCTCCAGATCACTTCCCAAAGTCACCTCTGAGTCCTAGGGGGTATACATGGGGGTTTGGCTTTCATTTCAGACGCAGCATGAAGCGGGTTTGCTCCTTAGCACATGCCTGGGTTCCCCTTGCTTTGCATCTCTCGTCTCCATGTTGTCTCAAGCCTGTCTGAGAGCATTAGCCTAAAGTGTTTGGCTGGGCTGGCTGTAAGGACCACTGCTGTCATTCCAGTGGTCACGATCTCCTGTTCCTTGAACTGCTGCTTCTTCTAAAAACAAAATGGCTTCTGTGGGTGTGCGGTTTCGGTGAGGAAGTGGATTTAAGGCACCTGTGGTCTCTGTGTGACTAGTGAGTGTGTGTCCAGCATGACCTGTGGCAATGGGACAACTTTCAATGGCACTGGCAAATATGACACCAGGTCCTGCTGGCATGTCGGGCACCTTGTCAGGAATGACAATGACATTATGGTAATGAGGTAGACAATGAGGAAGAGAGAGGTCAGGGATGAGGTTGATCTGATTCTGTGAAATCTAGGGACCAGCATACTAACTTCAGTCATAAAAGTGCACAGTTGCGCTACGGCATGAACAAATACAACAGACGCGTGCTCCCTCGGACCCTTAACAAAGCACGGGCACCACTACGTGGTCAGTACAGCTGTTTACTCTTAATTCAAATGAATACTAATGTACTAAAAGCCTATTAGAAAGCAACCCTTTCCAAACACAATGAAGTGCTGTATATTACATGCGCTTTTATATTTTCTTTCATTATTTTTAAATAGTTGTTTACTGAATGTTAGTGGCATGACACGTTTCCTTTTTTTTTTTACAGCATTCTTTACAGGGCCTTTGTGAGGATACATGGCAAAGGACTGAGTAATTGCTCTGCTATTAGATATTACATTTCGGGAAATAACACCCTTCTCTTTTCTCAAGCAGTTTACTCTATCCTGGAACAATAAGAAACAGCCATATTAAGCATCAGCATAAAGGAACATCTGTAATTCCATTCACAGGTGCTGGAGAGATTGATAAAACGGCTCAACCCCCCTCACTTATCACACAATTAGGGACTAATTATGTACCATTCAATGTGTAGTATTGCTTTAATGTGTATTCCTCCAGGGTCTCCACTAATTTAAACGTGTTTTGCTTTCAAATGTTCCGAGTTTAAGGGGGAAAAGATTACATGCATCCTGAACCTTCTGCAAATGATTTTTTTTTTTTTTCTAACAGTATGCAGAGAGAAAAAAATAACCCTTGAAGGAAAACAACCTGGCAATGACCATAGGCTGGCAGAAGCATCCTTTCTCACCAGACACTGCAAATCGCCTTGTTTGGGGTTTTTTAATTCAGCGATTTGGCTAATTATGAGCAGGCCTCTGTGTCTCCCGGTGGGATCACGTAAGCTTGGTGAGAAATAGCCTTACTGGATCTTACTGGATAGACAGACACTATTACAGTCACAAGTGTTGCTGCAGAAGACATGTAGAAACTCGGGGTCCACGTAAGGAGATGGTGCAACGCTACAGCGGGAAAAGGAGCAGGTCAAGTGTGAGAATTTGAAAGGAATGTGTATGTTTCCAGAATAAAGGACAAAAAATGATTTGGTGCCCCTACTGATCACTTTGTCTGATTCTTTTGTCTTTTTCCCCTCTTCTTATTTCTCTCTTTACAGCTCGTTCTCAGAGGTGTAGTTCTTCACAGTTTATGCTTTTAAATAACTCCCACCTAAAGCCGCAAAGTCCTTTAAGTGGTCCAACACAGGGTGCTGTCGGGATTGAAGACACTAAGACAACGTTTCTACACCTGCCTCCGTCAGCCCTGGCTGGTTTGAGGAAGCTGGGGCGTGACATCACATCACAGCATCACTCTGATCCAGTGCCACCACACCCACCCCTCCAAAACTTGACTTTTAAGATACAACAAATAACAACTAATACCCTTATGAAGGTTTGTGCATTCTGAGCACATTTCTACATTGTTTAAGAGGGGAGAAGTCCCCAGCAAAACCCCTTTCCGCAGGAATTCGAGGTGTACAGAACAGCGTGCTACATCTGGTCCAGCCATAATCTCCTGCGCACATTAATCCTCTCCTCTCCCCTCAGTACACACACATTAATAACAAACTGCTGCTGTGAGCCACTGTCCATTGCAAACACAGGGCTTCAACATACTGTTAAAAACAGACAACGGTTTAGCCAGCCAGAATTAGCTCATAATGGATCATTTTGAAAAGCGTATTAGTTCCAGTGTAATAACAATCAGGCGTTGCGCTCTGTGCTTCTCTGGCATCCAGAGGACCAGCCTCAGAGCAGGAAAAGACACCAGTTGAAGCCATCTGTCAACACACTGGTTTTTTTTCCCTCCTTCCCAAGGGACAGTAACAGTATCATATCTTTCCTTGTTTTCTTGTTTACTTGTTTATGTTATGTACACCCTTTGTTGGAGCTGTTGTCACAATTATCTTTTTTGTCTGTCACCGGGGAAGAGAAGAAACCTCATTATGCAAGCCGCACGTAATGGGGCGGGCATGCCTGAGATCTGATTTGCTATCTCTGACATGCATCTGTCTCACTGCGATCGTTTTAGCTTCAGGCTGGGATAAAAACACCCCTTTTTTCTACTGGGGCTCCCTTGGGATCTGAACCTGAGATTGCACGGCTAACAATGAGCACAGGACGGAGCCGGTGGTAGCGATCTGCAGCTGATGGACAGTACAATTTTCACGTCATGATAAAAGGAGAGGAATGAGCTCTTGATGCCACTGTACTTCTTACTACGATCCCAGCATGTGCCAAGCTGGATGCAGGGAACAGCTCACTAAGTAAACACATCCCCTTGGCAGGAATTAATAATTTCTTTCTTGTTCATTTTGCTTTGGAGCTTCTGAGTTGAGGTTTCAGAACCGCTATTTGATGCTGATCTGAATTTATAGATCTGTCACTCCGTAGAGACACCAACAGCTGTTAGCCCTACGCTGCTTCAGTCACAAACTGCAGCAGATGACAAAAACACTGGAGTACAACGGGATCAAGTTGAAGACAAAGTAAAACTTTTTCCTACTAAATCACACCCTTACTGTCCTGTAAGTGTACAGTAAAATACTCAGTACAATGGTGAACGATGCTAAGGACGTAAAATGCAACCTGGCAAATAAACAGACCAGAACTGCAACAGAGACAAGCAGAACTGGTCAGACCTTTGATATTACATCACAGCTGAAGGTACAACAAAGCACATATCACAAACCAGCAGTACAAATGTGTGGCCCTGCGGTACGTGAGAAAGACCACAATCCAGTGTGTACAAGGGGTTCGTGCTGAGAAGCTCTTCACGCACTCCATGCAGGAACGGTGCCCTCTCACTTCTTCCACATCCCGCTGCTGGGGCACTGCCTAGCAAGGAGGCTGGGGAGTTGTGAAGCTATAACTGTACAGACAAATTATTTGAATTCTTCGTTTTTAACCACCCCAGTTTCCGTGGCCAGTACTTAGGACCCACTGACCATCTACCTGAGGACAACTTCCCTCTGTGGACAAAAACCCTCTTTTTGTTTCCATTTCATCTTCAACCATCTCAGCTGTCAGCAGGCCTCTTGTATCTCACTGCCGCTGTCAACACTTGGGGTTCACTCCCTTTCCCTCCATTCACTCAGCCCTGCTTTTCTTCTGTATCTCCAGGATGAAAGCACATCCCTCAGAAGGAGAGGAGCAAAAGAGCAAGGGACAAGGAAGAAAAAGGAGGTTTCCTAATCTTTGGCTCCCACAACAAACAATTAGCCCTTACTTCTTTCTTTAAAGGTAAAAAGAGTGAGAGTGGAGGGGGAAAAAAGTGAAAGATAAGCAGCGGAGGCAGTGGGTGATGTTCTTTTATGGCCCCAGTGACGGGCATGAAGGCGCGGTTCGTCTCCGTGGGGCAGCCGGTGGGCCTCTCAGCTTTTTCAGGCTGTGCACCCCAGGGGGCCATTAAGACCTGAAAGGAGGGCTGACAGCCCTGAAGAGTGGTGTGAGGCATCTGCAAGCACCGACATACTGACTCTCTGGGCCCGAGTGCCACTGGAAAGGGGACATCTGACTGTGAAACCATGAGGGGGGTTTCACTGAGGTGTTGGTGGAGGGGTGCTTGTTTTCAAAGTTGGTGGATCAAGAAAGGCTGCCAGTTGATCTGCAGAAGTATATGGAACAAAAGTGCATGGAATGTAATTTAACTGATATTCAACTTGCAGACTGTATATAGCTAAATCTGCTTCGCTAATAAACCACCTCTTAGTTTAGGCTATTAGTAATCTGATTAATATTTATGCTGGCAGTTTCTGGCATTTTTCCACTTAAGGCACCTGTAGTGTTCGGATCACACCAAGCATGGTGTAATATGCAGCAATTTGTGGCTGGGATTGCTGCATGTTTTCATGTCAGCTGTCCAAATCAAGCTTTTTTGTGCCACATCAAAGCAGGTCCATTGAAAAGACCTACACAAGATTTCACAGACAACATAGATCTGCTCTGCATAGAACTGCTGGCGTAATGCAGTGCTTTCTACCCTGACCGCAGAAGAAACGCATTTACTTTTATTCATTTAGCAGATGCTAACAAACGGAGAGATACAGATGCACACGTACAATTGTCAAAGTACAGTCATTTAATCTAATAACACCACTTTTGCCAGTATGCGACACACCTTTAACCACATAGACGCCTGATATTGTTGGCTTTCTAACGGTGCTGAGGAGAATTCCAGTCAAAGGTACCAGGTTATGGCCACTTTTTTCAATTTTGGAACCCAAGAAGTTCCATCAAACAACATCAGTTGCATCTGAAAATGCATGGAAAATAGCAACACAGCTGCAAAACAGCAACACAACTACACATTGTACTACAGGGAGTTGAACCATTCCAGTACATACATGCTGCTCATTTATAGCTCTAATGGGACAGTAAAAATACAAAAAAATAGCACTTTAGATGGTTTCCTCATCAGATCCGATGTGCAGTGGCGTGAGCGCCACAGTGCGCAAAGATGGCCGATTTCCTGTACAGTACGACACTGTACTGAAAGCAAGTCACAGCTGTGTCACCCGTTCACTGTCATTACCAACTTGTCCTTATCTATATTGCAGCGGACTGGAGCCTAACCTGGAATCGCAGGGTACTACAGTAGGAGGGTTACGTCCTGGACAGGCTGGTACTCCATCACAGGGTAGCCACATTAACACACTATGGCAAACTGGAGTCACCTCTTTACCTCCAACACACGTGTTTGGACTGTGGGAGGAAACCAGAGCACCCAGAAGACACTTGTGCTGACACAGGGAGAACATACAGACTCCATGCAAACTGAGTTGGATTCAAAGCTGCACTTGGACAGCCCAGGTGTGGCGAGGCAGCGGTGATACCCGCTGCATTATAGGACTAAACAGCTGTTTAAGATGTGAAAAAGTCGGTGGAAAAAGACAACAATGTATTAGGACACTCCTTACAAAATAAATGCATCACTGCCTGTTTCAAGTGTTCAAACCAATGTATAGAATGTGTTAGATGTGTTTAAAGACAAAGCCATGCATAAAGTGTGGAGGAGGACCATTTGGCAACTGTGCTGACAGACCCGTCAGAGGCTGGCATTTCACTTACATGGACTGTGAGGTAACCAAAATGTGGCATTCAAGTCAAATTTAACAGTGCTTTATCACTTGCGAGACAAGAACACTTACAAAGCAAGAGAGATTCTGAACAAAACAAGTGTATTTATATTTTTTTATATGCCACGCTGATTCTAATCAGATGTACAATAAATCCACTTCAAGACATGCCCCGTTTTTAAGCAGTTCCTGGGGATACAGAAGGCTTCGCAGCCCTTGCTGGGTAAGGGACGGGAGGAGGGGAACATCACTTACTTGTCACACTGTTTGATATTAATGTCTGAGATCTGCACCCTGTATTGTGGTTTATAGAAAAAAAAAGAAAAGCACTTTTTTAAAAACAGCATGTGCGTAGCCTGCGGAGGGAATGACTGAGGCTGCATAAATAAGCCCATTAGTTAAAAAATGGAAGTGGAGTGTATGTTTGAAGTTGGTAAGTGCGAGGCTCTCCCCTCTCCCGTGCCCTGCTGCTGTTCACACACTGGCCTCCACATTCACATTTTAACTTGGTGGAAAAAATCCGAACAAATTTCTGATTTGCAACACTGTAGGAACATGTTTATTGTCTTCGTGCGAGCGGAGGGGAAAAGGAAAAAAATATATAAATACGGCTAATGAAGATTCCGGGCCGAGGCATAAAATGGGAAATGTTATGGCCGTAAGTGGCGTGCTCTGATGGTGATTTTTAAACCAGCCGACCATGGTGGTAACTCATGGCTGTGAGAACGGAGCGACCGGCGCGCCACTTAATTGCTGTTGCACATAATGTCAGGCATTTGTCCAGTGTAATGAAATTAGCCCGAAATGATTGTTGTCTTTTTCCTAAGTGGCTCTGTGCTGAGCGACGGATCGCCGTAATCTTGCAGCGGCCCTCCGACGCTTCCTTTGCCGGCCGAGCTTGACAACTGTGGCAGGCACAGAAAATCGGCCAATGCGAAGTTTGAAATAATTTCGGGACGTTGCAGAGAATTGCGCATTATTACGCTGTCTTTTCTCCCCTTTTTTCATCGAAACAGGATCATCCTTTCTCTGCACCCTATTTAACATTACAACAGAGAGAGCGAGCCGCTGTATTTCATTAATTCCTGTTCAAAGGTTCGGTTTCTCTTTCTACAGTTTTGAAAATTATTATGGTCGATTCACAAAAATGACTGCATTATAACGGTTTAATCCAGAAAAATAGTTTGGCAGAAAATATTGGCCCTCTTACAGTTCATGTTTCTTCAACTAGTTCTGAATATATTCTAAACATATTGTTTTACTAATCCAAAGATGTACTGAACATTCCACACAGAAGGCAGAACCCAAGAGCAACCAAAACTCGTACGATATGACGGACATTTAAGTATCACTCAGTAATTTTCACTCAGTGACATATAAAACATCCCATCTTTTAAGACAAATGTGTGAGATACAAAATTGTCGCCAGGCCTAGCAAATATTTAAACACTACTAATTGAGATACACTTAAGCACTACCAAACAATGTAAAATATTGCAAACTAACATGTATGAACTGGCAACTGATACAGACATTCTGTCATTTATATATTGCCAACTAGGATACAAGTACTGCCAACTGATGTATGAATACTGCCAATTGAGACACAACTACTGCCAACTGTTATATGAATACAGCCAACTGATGTACAAATACTGCCAGCTGAGATACAAATACTTCCAGCTGACATATACAAAATGCCAGACGACTTGTGAATAATGCCAAGTATTCATGAAACACAAATACAATTAATTCCAACTAAAATTAATATTCAGCCAGCTAAGACCCAGTGACTTCGAAAAATGTTACGGTGTCAAACGTAAATTTCTAAATACCGCCTAACTGAAAATAAGTGTCATTTAGTTTTTTTTTTTTTTGAAAAACTGAAAACTGTGTTAATATTCAGTATTCCAGTGCCTCATTTTAATATCATTAAGCAACGCGCTAGAAAATTAAACTACTGTTCTTAATTTTAACACAATGTTTAAATACCTGGCTTTTTTTTTAAATCCATGCAAGTCAATTATAAAAAAAACACTTTTGACATTTTATGCAAACCACATATATGCGCAAAGTAAAACATTTCATAGCATAATATGATATAAAATACTAATATAATCCATTCTAATTTAAATATAAATATTTATTTTCTGTGGAGAAGAAATATGCACGTGCTAAGACGCAGCCAAAGAAAATGAGAGTGTTAGCATCAGTGGTTCCAGCACAGATACGTGTGAGTATTGGCAGACAGGGGGGGGGGGTCCTTCCAGAGACAGACTGATCCTTAAGTGTGTTTTGTGGCTTTTCTCAAAGTTAGTTGGAGTTTCCTACAGAATAGATGGTCCTTTCCATATTTCAATACAAATCAAGATGTCAGTAACATTCTTCACAATCCGACCTCCTCCAATGTGTTTGTACAGCTTTGTGCCTGTATTCAGTGGCAGCGTGAAACACCGTAGCATTAAAATACAGCACAATTACACATGAAGCAGCTATGTGTACATATTACTCATTCTTACAAATAAATCCTCAAGACTGAATGCCTTTAGCTGACATACAGTCAAGAAAAGGGTAAATGAAACATCTGCCCAATGAGTGAAACAAAGTACAAGAACAGGTGTTATCATTAAAATGTAACAGTGGAACTAGAACCTGCTGTGCTCCGCATGCCTGGTGGGATGGCAAAAAAATCCTGTTTCTGTAGACAAAGTCCGGTAATGCTTAGTTTTCACACAAAATATTACAGAGCTTGCGGTAAGCACACCAGACACTTGGGCCACTTTGAGAGACAGGTCACTTTGATTTAAAATGCTAAGGTCTTTGTCACTGTACTGTCCTTAGTGCTCAAAGGATCCTTTGATCCTTTGGTGATCTGGTCTCACTGAGAAATATAAAGACAATAACATATAATAGTACCACCAGCCATATCTATATGCAGCCTCGGTCACATTACTAAAAGGATAGAATATAATCAATCATACTCATGGATCCAAGAAAACAACTGTGAAAATCTTTGGGATATCCATGTGTGGCCCATTTGTACTGTGTGTAATTAATGTATACAAAAAAAAACTATCTATATACGTTTCACCCGGAAATGTATGTGTTTAATGTAAGAAATTATTGGATTGTCCAGGTGTGATCTGTGGACAATGGAGGAAAAACAGATATGTGTGCAGGACGTCAGATGAGCAGAGCACCACCATCTGAGTCCACCAAGGGAGTACATGCCTGTCTCCATAATACCGTTAGCAAAAAAACTGGTTTAAAAACACACAAATACAGAACTACACATCCTTCAATTATGTTTGCTCTCAGTGATGCATCATGCTTGGATAAAAAAGAATACTGTCTTAAAGAAAGGCTTGAATCAGGCAATTAATGACTGTCACCCACAAACTGGTGGGTTCAGGGGACGGCCTGTAGTAACTGGTCTGTCTTACTTGAGAGCAGCGGGCCTTCTGTGTGGCACAGTTCACGATTAGGAGTAAGAGAGGACTAAATGCCTCTTCAAAAAAGATTTTTTCCCCCTTGTCGACACAGATACTCACCCAACAAAACCAACGAACGGAAATGTCCTTGCAACCTTCTTCCACATTTCCCCTGCTCCCTTCATTGCTGCAGTTTTCTTTAATGCTCGTGAAGTTTTGCCAATCCGCTCGTGCCCTGGCACTATCCTTCCTCCCAAATGACCTTGAATTCCTGCAGTATCAAGCCACTTACAAAACACTGCAAATTCATTACAGCTCAAAGCCATGAATGAACGCGTAGTGCAGCCTGTAATTAACAAATTTTGGATAAAGAAATGTGCCCCTCTTTTCTTGAAATAGGATTTCTCATAGAACCAACGTCTGAGAAAAGACAAGAAAAGGAAATACCGGCTTGAAATACTAACAAAGTATTGATCTTTTTGTCTACTTTTTGTTTGTTTGTTTAGAATGGCCTCAGCCCTCCTAATAGCTGCCTCAGAGTGTAATCCCCCCACTCACCCCCACTACTGCCTGCCCCCTTTATGTCCCCCTTTCCACACGCTTCACATTGCTTTGGTTAACAGCCTTGCCGGAATGGGGCTCTAGGAGCCGATTGTGTTGCTAATTTTGACACCTGCTGGATTGACCGTTGCTGCCTAACCCAGATCACCTCTCTGGAGAGACTCCCTTTTTACCCAGATTAAGTGGGGGTTACCAGGGGTCACAAATCAGAAGCATCCCTGTGATTCCTGAGAGCAGACAACAAGAGGGACGCTTTGCCTTTTCATGCAGGTATGTTGTCACGCTGGAAGTGCGTTTCACCATTTACTCTGCACCAAAATGCCACCGCAGTGTTCAATTCAGCTCATATTAACTGAAGTCAGTTTAGAACTAGTCGTACAATCGGCATATCAATCGTCAGTGACACAAAACCTAGTGTCCAGTTTTATTTATTTCACAATTAAAAACGTTAACTACGGTTTTGTACCGATAGAGAATGTAAACTATTTGTTTTGTCTAACTGGATTCGATGCAAACACAACTAAACTGAATTTGTAATCCTTAACTTTGTTATAAGTGGGTGAAGCAACTTACTTCTAAACATGTTTTTTGCCCAAAAATTCCTGCAAGGCTGCCCAGGGCACCGGAATCCACCGTTCGATGGGCAACAACATGTACAACACCCAACACCCTGCCTTCACACCACCTGCCATAAAGCAAGAGTTTAACATCTGCACAGGCACTAGGTCTTTGGGAAATTTCGTACCATTTATGGAAATTCACCTTCATATTCCAATAACATAATGGCAGATAGTAAAGCTATTAATAAATCAGATACTGCTGCACAGCTGCTCAGCTAGCTAAAAAGACAATGTCGGAAATAAAAGAAACACCAGAAGATCAACCGCATCCCAAAAATACATGCCTAAAGCCCAATAATAACATTTCTTTGCATAAATACAGTAAAATTACACCGTGTCAAAAAATACTACAGAAATTGAGTCCAAACATGAACTTTACTCAGTTTGACAGTGACACAGTATTTGGGTAGTGTTGAGTGAAGAAACAAATCAAATTAAAAAAGATGAATCAGCATAGAGGGGAGACAATTAACTGCTGTTACTGCGAACAAAATGAATGACTGGCCAGGAGTATAACTACATTAACAGCCATAAACAATATAACAACAAAAAATATTTTCTACTATAACATATGTGATTGAGGAAGTAATGAAGGAAAGAAAGAACGAAGGTAAATTAAAAAAAAAAAAAAAACTTATGAAAGTACAACCATAAATAAAGCAATTTAACGGTACTTTGTCTTTCGGTCTCCTCTAGGTTGCAGTTATAAATCAGAAAAAAAATTGCACTCCTGACACAGCATTCACTTCAAAACTGTTACACTGATGTATCTCACTGCGCTCTGGGCATGCAGATCTGGACATGGTGCGTATGAGATACTGGGCTCAGTGCTCGGCCGCACGATTCAAAAGCATTAGGCCACAGTATAGGGGCAGAGCAGCCAGATACAGCCCCGCCCCCTGCAGATGTACATTAATGCAAAATAATTTAGATCAGTGCAACGCAAGGAACCCCTTCCTTTTAACATGCTGTTGTCCAGCTTGATCGTGTCAGTTTGAAGGAACCCATTCAAAGGTATTCATGCATCTGCCTTTGAGGTACAATGGCTGCTAGTTTATAAACTGTCTGCACGGTTGCCCAAAGGCTTTAGTTCGTATTGTTTTCGTCCCCTTAATAAACTTTTTGGAGGAGTTCATCAACTTGCCTGAATAGCCTATGCAGCCAGCTTCGAGACGCAAAATAACAGACGGTTCTTTTCCTCCTTTCTTTTCCCCCCTCTTTCTTTTTAGCACCCATTTGTCTGACAATGGAGAGAGCGAGCTGTCAGACATCAGAGGCTTCTTAGGCCAGACACAAGAGAAAGGGCATTTGGTTAAAAAGAACAAAATACTTTGCCAGAAAACACAACTGAAGTTTCACCTACCGTCAACCAAACCTTCATGGTTACACAAAATCTGATTTTTAGACCTTTGGAAGGCTAAGTGTAGCACAGTGTTGGTACGGTTGTACACATACGTGCACAAGTTATGACAGTTTCTTACAGCATGTTCCATTTCACAAACTCATTGGGCACAGAATATGGCACAATGCTTCACTCGTTTAAGGCTGTGGGAGCAAACCTGATTGTTTCAATTGATTTATAAGTCACAAATGCGCTCAGTGAAGTAAATAATTAGAGTAGCGCAGGCGTTTTTGGGATTTTAAAACTGTCTGACACCCGTTAGACAGGCAGCACAAATTATATAAATGCAATAAATTTCAATATTGGCAGTAAGCCATTAATCCACTGTTATACCTTTAAACAGTGTGGAAATTTTAGCAAAACTTTAAAGCCTTTAATAGATGTATATTTTAATTAATTTCATACCTAATTATGAGGGACTGCCACATTGCGTGCTCTGGCTCCCCTGTTTTGCCCATAGGGGTGGGGAGAGATAATGGCAAACTGGCTAACACACACACACACACACACACACACACACACAACACAGCGAGCACCCCTTTACTCGCACCAGATCATGCTGCACCCCAGCCTCCGACACCCCGCCCCGCACTCCTCTCTTTCTGGAATTCTAAAAAAGAACTAGAAAGCCGCTCTCCAGCCGCCCACTGTTTCCCCGCAAAGCAGATAGGCGTTTAACTGCCCTAATTAGATCTGACAAGTTCAATGAGTTAGTTGGAGAAAAGAAAAAGCTGGTCAAGTTATGATTTCCGAGTCAGATTCTTCTGGAGATGCCTGGATAGCGTTTCTCCCGTCAGACGCCGCTTTTCCACTTAATCGAGCGTTCCGCGGAGGCCCGGCGACGAACCCATTAGTCACGTTCGAACTGGAGGACAGAGCGCGGCGGGGGGTGGAGCTGCTAACTGCCCGAGTGTCCCCCCAGCAGCCCCAACAATATTTACACATCATTTTCCCTTTAGTCGTAATTGGTATAACACCGATTGTGTTTAGCACAAAACAAATTACGAGGATTTAGATTATCAAGAATAAATGTGACGAGTCTTCTCTTCATCCTCAATTTAGGAATAATAAAAATCTCGAGTTTTTTTCGCTGCCAACGTTTTATAACAGGGAGCTGCAAGTTTATTTAATAGAAACTGGACTTTCAAACAAATTGCAGTACATATATTTTGGATGCTTTGTTCGAGCAGTATATTATTATTATTATTATTATTATTATTATTATTATCGTCATTTGATCTGACTTTTAGACTTTCCTCAGGAGAAAGGCGATTCGACTTATTTGTTCGATTTACCCCGCAACAGCGGAGCAGATGCTCCGTTTTTTCGCTGCTGCCGATGTGCGGTTCATGGCAACGCGAACTAGAAAAATACGTCCGCATCCCCGAGCTTTTCCTGTTAAACGAGGTAATAGGATCAAAAGACACTTCCGAAATAGAGACTTTCCCAATCGCCTTCGAAAGAAATGCATTACATTTTTGTAACGAAAAAAATAAACGGATAGAACGGATCCGAACGGCTTTTATACATCCACTTATATAAGCGAAGGCTTTGATATCTAAAATACGAGTTTCTTGCAAACCGCTGTTTTCACTTCTTATTGTTGAAAAAGTGATGTTTTACTACTTCAGTACAGCACTAAGTAACTATTACAACTGCGTTACAATAATGATAATAATAATAATAATAATAATAATACATGTAGACGGTACTAACGAAATTTAACCGGATGTTACGGTCCATAACATTTTAAATTATGTTGGCTTATAGCAGAAAACGGAAAAAAATCAGGTCTTGTTTCTTGCTAATATCTGAAACAGTTTTATAACTGTTTGTGTTATTTTAAATAGGGATTTAAGAAAAAAAAGTGTCATTTTTCCTGGGCTTTACAGCAGATAAACTGTACTGGTCGCTTCTTTTCAAAGTAAGGAGGTTTCTGGAACCATGTTGCTTGCTTGGATGGTCATCTACAGACGGCTGATGATCTCCATAAATTAAACAGAAGTGTCAGTTTTACGTGGCGGTTTTGAAACATGTTCAAAAACTTTACTGTATTGTGATCCTGTTAATGTGTCTTGTGAAGAAAGGGTGTGACGGGGGGGGGGGGAGTCCCACAGCTCCCAAGATAAATGACAAACAGAAATGAGGTACATTTACAAAACCAAGGAAGGCTGGTGAAACCCAACGCCCACGGTGCTCAGCACACCAACCGTGGACAGAACTGCAAATAAACGGAAAGATGGAGAGACACCAAACAAGAAAGTGCTGCCCTTGCAAGAGTGGGATTAGCACGTCACTCTTCTTCTGAAATATGCCTTTATTCGGGTTTCATGTCCATCTTCACTGAAGACTGTCCTCGGGGAGACGGAAAGTTTGACAGAGCACATTTCAGATTGTCAGAAAGTGGAAGGATTTCTGGACTGATGTACCACCTTCAAGAAGGTCTGTTCGTACCTCGCTTTCACCCGTGCGACCCATGGTAAATGGAAGGGTGGTTTCGGGGTGCTCTTTGGCTCAGACCACTGTGGACAGGCCCTGGTCTTTTATGCGCTGTGTAATGATCCTCTTTTGTTGGATAAGCAGTCTCCCTTCGGGTCGCCGCACAGATAAAGATTCTTGGCATTTTGTCGGCAAAAATGAAAGCGGGATTAAAGGAAAGACCCAAGAAATCATCCTCTGTTTTAAACTCTTTCGAGCCAGCTTCACAGCTCCAAACTTCACATTGCCTGGAGTAAAAATCGTGAAGGGCACTCAGACTACTAGGTAAAATATTACCACGTAGAGCATTCGCGTTCTAAAGCTGTAAACATTTTTTCCCCACTAAAATAAGTACTTCATAATGTACTTAAGTGAAATTTGCTGCATTTTCCCACTTCCTGCAACATTTTTCACTCCGTGTTTACTCACCTGTGAGTTTACTAGATCTGTAGGTGAGCTGATTTCTTAAAATTTTATGAATTAACATTATATATTATTCACAATGATCATTTCATGAAGCGTTAACGCAACCTTTATTTTCTTTTTTAAATATCACATATTCCGTTTGACGATATAAAGAGAACCAATGCGACTATTACGTAATTCAAACATTAGTAGGACTATTAAAATGTCTTACTTGCAAACAACTGTCAACATTTTGTATTTTAGCTGAGTTACGTATTTACACTCGCATGAGTCCTGCATCCTGGCAAACGTAATCGTGCAAACAAAAGTAAAAATATACGGATGTAACGGAGGCAAAAAAAACGCAGATTTAAGGAATTAAAATGCTGCTCGTGGGTTCATACACTGACGGAGAATTCAGTCAATTCAGACCTAAGACTAACCCGCTTATTCCTCTAACCGAGATGACAGCACTCAGAGTGGGCAAGGTTCTGCGGGAAAAAAATTAATAAAACCCCAGTAGATCTTCATATTTTATTTTATATACTCTTTAAATGCCCGTTCCTGATAAATGCCAATTTACAAACAGGATTTATCACATAAGTATAATATTTCATATGCAGGCTATGTCATTGTGTAGGAGAGAAGTGCAAAAGCCGCTCAGCTGTTTGCGGAGTTTGCGGGGGTGAATATTTCTGCTCTCCAGCGCTACAGTCCGCGCTTTTCTCTTTCAGCAGGAGCAGGAAAACACGGCCGAGTGAAACTGCGGCGAGATCCGTCTCCAGAAACACCATGGCGGCGCGATGGGACGCCTGCAGGCCAATAAGTTCACTTTAATTTGTGTCAGCAGGAGCTTCCCGGGTCGTTTGCCCGTTTTGTTCCTTCCGTCTAGCAGACTGACCCCCCACCCCCAGCCTCACCCCCACCCCCACCCCCCGGCCCAGCTGCACGCGGTGCGGGTTTGGGATCAACTGCAGCCCTCCGGTAGCAGGTACACAGCACGTGTAAAACCGGAGCCCGCGTGACCGCTGTAAACACAGTAAACTCTGTGAATATGCGTGATTGACTCTGACCGCCGGAAAACATCCCGCACACTTTTCCATTCACCGATGCATCAGACGAATTAGGCGTTTCCAGCGAGAGAGAGAGATTCACCTTCGCGCAGCGCACTCCTCTCCTGCAACGCTAGAAGATCCTAACCCTTTAAATGAGGACAGAAATGAAATCCTTTAAAGTTATTGAGCAAAAGGGATTATGAACTCGCCTTTATATATGAAGACGAAATCCCCATGTCTTCTTCTGTACACTGTAGAATTTCCCCTAAGTAGCCCGAAAAGGAAGATTGTCCCTTTCCGACAAAAGCCACTGGAGATCCCACAACCGTTCTGGTAAGTAGTATGTGTGCGCAGATAGGGCGGGTCCCACATGGCAGGAGCCGCTTTAATTAATACACAGGCAGCCTGGAAGCAGCGCTGGAGCTCTGTAATATGATGAACTCCCATTGTGTTGGTGTCACCACAAATGTTTCTGATAAGCAAATGTACCCAAGGATCAAAGACTATAAGCTTCTCAATTTACTCTAGCTGCCTCTATTTCCCTCACCTACTTTCTGTTTTTTTTTTTTTTTCGCCCCTTCCTGCTCGGCACTTCTGCACAAACTCTGAAATATTCAGTAAAATCCGCTTCCTGACAATTTCTGGGTCCCGCCTCAAGTTCACAGGTCAGCCCAGCCGTCGGGAATAATTGCGCATTAATATTCCTTACGACGAAGGGGGGCTTAATGTGGACTTCTGCTCTCTGAAGATGACTAATGTCTTTATAAATTGGCATTAGTTGACATACGATTATTTGTCACGATCCTGGATGTCCAGCTGGAAATTTAATCCACGGACTCAAATCAGACCAAAATTCTCCCACACCAGCGGTTCTTAGTCTTCCTTCAAAGCTGGCCTTCTCCTGCCTCGAAGATACATTCACTCATCATGACTTAAAAATCCATAATTTAAAATGTCACAGCCCTACTACTTCATCAAGAGGCGCGATTATAGCTTAGCTGACTTCATATAATGCACAGAATACCATCTTCTGTTAACAATATTTCAAGCGTCGCTTAAAAAGCGATGAGAAAAAATTGTGTACGATTTTCAGCATACGAAGTGTATGTGTATGAAAGCTTTCAAAATATGATCCGGTTATAAATTATCGCATGCAGATGTACTGTATTGCTTGAGGTCAAGGTGGGTTGTAAATTGCCAACAATGTCGTTGCTGAATGAAACTTGGAACGTGACTTTTGCCGTCTTGAGCTCCGTCCCTAAACAGGCCTATGACTGTCACCGCCTGCACCACCTTCACCACATTTTATTATCGTAAATTAACGTTTTCTGTCGGAAACTAGAGGATTTGTTTAGCGTTGACTTTTTAACATCAAATTAGCCTACTGTCAATTGTTCTTCCTTCTGTTAATTTGATTTGTTCCACGAATGACGTCATGCTATTTGAGGAACAGACTCCGTTATTTTGGGCTCTTTCCCTGCCCACACTGACAACCTTCCTCCGCACTGCTGCGTCGTAAAAGAGGAGGGGGGTGGCACACACTTTCGGAAACATGCATTTCACAGACCAAAAAAAAAAAAACATTAATATATTTTAATATTTGAATTAATTAATTTTAAGTACCCATGTTGCTAGAAACCCTTAGCCCACCAGCCCTCCGCTTCACCGGCAGAACTTTTCTAAATTAAAAAGTTAAACATGTTAAGTACGTGTATGATAGAAAGGTTTAGATGAACGCAACCTTGAGAATTAGCGTAACAAAACGTTATTTTAACGTTTTTTAAATAATTATTAACCACAAAAAACAGCAGCAATAATAATAATAATAACAATAATAATAATAAGCGTTCATTCCAACAAAAATCCGTGCCGCTGTTTCTGCTACTAATGTTAATACGACTGTCAGTCTACTCCTAATAACGATTATTTTTAATATGTTTCCATATATTTAGACCATAATCGATATTGCTATTATACTGCGGCTGAAACTTTCCACGTTTACTGCAGTCCGTGCTTTTTAAGGTGTCTCCCAGTGGAAATTCCAGTAAAATGGGAGAGTGCGGGCGAGGGACAGAGAGGAGGTTAATCCCAGTTTAATGCAGCCATGCACTGAACAGGGCCCGGACTGTGATGGCTGTGTTATCTCTCTCCAACATTTGGGTCTCCCTCAATTTCTACCCAGCCAAATAGCTGCGAGAAAGTGCAGATAGAGTGGCTCTCTATGCCTGAGGAAAAAATGTTATTAATAGCTAAACAACTTCCCCATACTTTCACTAAATCTGTCTTTCTCCATTCTAGATGGATCTGTTTGAAGTGGTCTTCAGCCTTACAGCACGGTCCTTTCTTTCATTGAAGCTTATTTTAGGCTTCAAAATAAACATTAATTTTACTGAGAAAGTTCTGTGTGTGTGTGTGTGTGTGTGTGTGTGTGTGCGCGCGCGCCCGAGCCCGCGCACGTGTTCAACCTGTACTGAAAATCATTTCTGTTATTTGTATGTTATTTCAACCGTCTTTCCACCACAATCTTTAAACCTTCTTTGATTTACAGTGACTTTTAAAAGCCGGATTAATGCTTTAAAGAATTTCGAAATCACACAAATCGTCTTTTACTGGGACTTTTCACTAAATACGCAGTTCGTCTTTCTGTGCCTTTTCTTGTGCTTTTGTGTTTGTTCTTGATCACTGTTTGTTTACGACAATATTTCGGTACAGTACAAGGGCTCCGGATTTATTTGAGGAGTGTAATCTCTGCATATTCTTGAGGGTCGTTTGTCTGACCTCTTTTTTTCCCCCATTTCGCGACAAGTATCCACCGGCACCTTCCCTTCTAATTGAATATGCAGAGCGAAAGCAAGCCCGAAGCCCCGGATTGCCTGACACTCCGCTATCTTTCAAACTGCCCCCTATTATTTCGTCTGATCCACCTCACAACACCCCCAAATCCCGCCTGGCCTCTGTTTGATTAGATTGAGAACCTCAGGTAATCCGGCCGATTTGCTCAAGTGTCCATCGCCTCCCCCCCCCCCAACATGTATTTACAAAAGCTGGTGTGTTGGTTTAATCACTGCAGACGCCTCCCGATAAATGGACAGATACCCCCCCCCCCCCGGCNTGCTCAAGTGTCCTTCGCCCCCCCCCCCCCCAACATGTATTTACAAAAGCTGGGGTGTTGGTTTAATCACTGCAGACGCCTCCCGATAAATGGACAGATACCCCCCCCCCCCCGGCTCCGTCGGAGCCCGCGCTGTGGCGCAAACAATACCACCTCTAGGTGTGAAACCAAACCAGCTTCCCTTTGCAGCCCATGGTCAAGCTTTCCTCCTCTTTCCTAGTGCATAATTCAAGCTGGCATTTTTCAGAAAACATCCACTGTCCGCTTTTTAAAACAAGACGGGCAGGTGTCACATTCCTAAAAACGTAAGTTTCCTGGTGACAATGAAGAAGGCGAAACTATAGGAATTCCATTATTAGAGAATGCGATTGTTCGTAGTCATTAGACCAAAACTAAAAGATCAGCGAGGTTGAGAGACAAAACGAGCACTTTTTCTATTTCCCTTTTATATTTGCCATTTGTGCGGAAAGAAAAGATTTAAATAAAGCACCAGAAAGCCGAACTGGTAATTTTTGGACAATTCAAATATACCTCCACGCCCCTCCAAAAATAATGACAATAATAATACTGTCTCCGTCACCGATTCCACCTCCGAGTTTGATGTATCGTCTAACTGGCAACTCCCGCGTCGTCTTTAAATATCGTCTTATACAGGCTGTAAGATTCCAGCTAAGGAGTCCGCCTCTAATGTAGTCCCCCCGAAATAAATAAACGGGTAAATAAATAAATAAATAAAGCGAAATCTTAACAACTATAAAAGAAACCTAAAATCTCATGAATTTGTGCCCAGGGCTAGCTAGAGTGAGCCGTTTAGAGATGAAAGTGAAAAGAAATAAAAGGCTCAATTTAATCTGCCTTAAAACCCTTCAACATAACGTTTGTGCTCGCAACTGTGCGACTGAGGGCTGATTGAGGATAAACGCGTTTCGCACCGTGCCTGCGAGCTACTGGAGCCCCGCACAACACAGCCGCCCATTGAGCGCGCGGCGCTTCCATTACTCACTCTAATAAGTCTTAACATCATTAAATGTCAGTCGGATGGCAGAATGAAAACGGGCACAAAGACCAGTCTCTTTAAGAATTAGAAAAGAGGCCGTCTAACTACCCCGCTTTGCGCTGCCCCTGTAAGAGACACAAATGCAGGCAGAAAAGTCTCGCGGAAGTTTGCGTGTCAGATTCGCTGAAAGAGTTAAAAGTGTGTAAAACATAAAGCCGTGGATAGACACACAAAGACTCAGGTTGCTCTAAATACGGTGACAAGGGTAAATCTGAAAAGAAAACTGTCGAGGACTGTTTTCATACGTTCATAAATGTTGCAAATTGGCAATAAGTCGAATTTTAATACGGGAATACAAAATGCATTCTTAAAGACGCTTACCTCCTACGGACGAATGACAATATTCCAGTTTGTGGGACGAAAATACACACAGCTGTCTATTTTAGGATGCATCTAAAGGCTGAAAAAATGTTTCAAATGCTACACAAATTAATGCAAACATTTCAAAGAGAAAAATCACGCCTTTTCCAGTCAGACCACAACCGCAAATCGACATACGAAAACATGGATGTATTATTCTTTTTTTTTTTAAATCCCAAAAGTTACTATTCAAGCTAAAAAATTAAAAGGATTTCTGTACGACATACGACATATTGGTGGAGAGGAGCACACAGCCGTAAATAAACGCCCTGTTAACTGGCACAATGCAACCATTTCAGAATGACTACATGCCACTTCCAGCACAGAATGGAACGTTTTGCTTCTTCTATTCCAACAGACCATTCCATAATATTACAAAACTATCTAACAGCGGGGTGTATTGAATTATTCATCTCCCTTTATTTTCCCTCTCGGACCTTTGTCCGAAGTTTTTTTTCCCCCGTTTGCGGGATTTTGAATGAGAAAGGACAGGCCCATTGCCCCTTTTGGCTGCCCGCTTTCTGCGATGCTCTTTTGTACCCTGGAATCTTTACTTTTAAAAAAAAAGCTTCAATGGAGTAGAAGCTTTTTGCGACTGAAGTTCATATTCAAGTTTGAAAAAAGAATGGATCTTTTTTTTTTTTAGAGAAAAGCTTCTTGTGGCCGTTTATTTAAAACCTATACACAAATGTTTGATCATCTTATTTGGTAACCTTTGTCTCCTTCAGAAAACGGTTTATTGAACAAGTGGGGAAAAGGGGCACTTTCCTACCATCGAACTGCGACACTAAAATCAGCTCTACTCTCTCTATTTCCTTCAGTCTGCTCTGTACACCATTCAAAGTCTACAATTCAGAATCTGTATATTTCACATATAACAACAACGATCTAACCAGACCGAACAGGTTGTTGACCTAATTGTTCTGTTTTAAATTATATTTGACTTAAATTATATTGCAGGCCTGCGTTCTGTTGCCTCTTGGTGTTTATCGGGCCTTGTTTCTGACATTAATTGTCAGATCAGTGAACTGTCAGACTTGGTTTCTATTCGACACTTAAAAAGCAGGAGAAGAGTCTGTTCTACAAATTAATTGACTGGTCCCAAGCCCCCCCCCCCCCCCCCCCCCCCCCCNTGACTGGGCCCAAGCCCCCCCCCCCCCCCCGTCAGGGCTCATATAAATAATTGAGCAACTGCGACTGGAGGCTAAACGGTACACAGAATCAGACAGTTTGCTGGAGAGCAAACCCCATAAGCACGGCGTACATTTCCCCGGCCTGCAATGTCATTATGAAACATCTGAGCCAAATCATAGTTCACCTTAAATGACATAATTTATGATGCCACTTGTGAAGTTAACACTTACAGTTTGAGCAAAAAATAGCAATTAAAAAAAAATCGAGCTGCAAAGCGTACGAGAAGCACACCAATAATAATTATTATTATCATAACAACAATATGAAGACGAAGCAGAAATTACCTTTGTCACCGAGAATGCCGTCGATGCTGTGCTTCGTTTTCTTTTCTCCATCTTCATCTTTTTTATCACAGTCGTCTTCGTCGTCCTTCTTTCCGAAGCGAGCCCTCAGAACCCGGCTGATAGAGCTCACTGATGGACACCGAAAACCATCCCATTATTAATAGCTATTACAGTACTTACCCCGTTATATTGTCTGCTTACATTTCATTCAATCGCGATAGAGTCAATAAACAAGCAGAAGAAGCTTTCTGCCTTGTTTTTCAATGTCTGGCAAGAGTCATTATTGTAATTCCGCGCTGCGTTTGTATTTCAGTAAAGGGATTATTAAACGACATCAGCTGAACAAAAGCACGTACCAAAACCACATAAGTGTAATTTAGAAGAACAATTTTTTTAGTCAAATAGCAGCGCCAGTGAAAACCTGGGCTTGGTTAAATGAAAGGCCCTGGGGATATTAAAAAAAAAATAAAATGTTGCTTACCAGGAGAGGCCTCACCTGAAGGCACCGTGCCTCTGTCACACAGACCGTCCTTGAGCAGCTTGTCCCGGATCTCCCAGCTGAACATTCCCGGGTTCTCCCGCTTGTACTCCTCGATGCGCTTCTCCACGTCCGGCGTTGCCACCTGCTTTTGGTGTCAATTGACACACAACAAACCACAGAAAGACCAGCACAGGAAACTTTTAACTCACAGTGTGGTCTGAGTTTCCCCCCAAAGTCAGCTCTCTCATTAGCAGTTCTTTTCAGTGTAATACATTTATAAATACAATTCAGCATTATTTTATTTTATTCCGCATTTCTTTTTTTTGTTGATTTCCGATATTATTCTTATAATGATTATTATGTATTTATTAAGAAACTCTTGCTTTATAAACACATTAAGTCATAAACACTTACGTCATTACACACCATGAGCTGGATTTCAGATTTTTGCTTTATTAATTGTTGCCGATATAATTACTTGGATATGTTTAAAAAATGAACAAAAATATATTCTTACAGAAAAGGCAGCATTATAAAATAACTAAACAACCATACATAAGATAAAATTGCTTTTTGATTTCATATAAAATATTGTCTTAAGGTATAATAATAATAATAATAATAATAATAATAATAATCTTCTTCTCCACACTTTGTTAATTTCTCATTTCTGATTCAAAGAATTTAAAAGTCCATGCTAAAGTTTTTTTCACTCACCCTTGGTTTGCTTCCACCTATGGCCCCGGGCCGGATCGAACCGGTCTCCTGGTACCGGCAAAGGATTTTGGACACACAACCGTGGGAAACGCGGAGCTGTCGCGAGATGACGCAGGGCCGAATGCCGTGATGAGCCATTTCCACTATCTTGTGTCGAATGTGGTTCGGGAGCGGCCTTCCATTGATAAACACTCCGCCAAGCTGATTCACACGTCCTTGGCCCAGCGGGGTAGATACTGTACCGCAAGAACACAGAATTACACCCGAGAACAATCCTGATTTAACAATACAATCTTGTTTATGCAGTAATAATAATAATAATAATAATAATAATAATAATAATAATGGTTCGTACTGATGCATATAAATATAAACAGTTGAAGGTAAAAAATTATATTTTAAATGGAAAATTTTATCAGAATCAAATTCGTCGGTAGTATTTGACGTGTTAAATGTGTTTATACTACGCAAACGTTTTAAGTAGAAGTTTAAAAGTACCAAACGATTTTTACTTGACATGTAAATGTGAAAAGAGTTCACATTCATGTAAATGAAACCGTTTTAAATACTTTCTAAAGAAAAACTATACTCATAGCTTGTTTTGTTATTTTAAAACAAAAGTACTTTTTATGCCCAGCAGATGGAAGTAGCCATAGACATTATTCCTTAATAATAATAATAATAATAATAATAATAATATGGATTATTATTAATTCACACTCAACATTATGTCGGTGCAACTCAGAAAAATGTTTCCAGGTCCTTTAAACTTAAGATGTTAAGTACTAAACCAGCACCACCCATTACATTCAACAAGAGAGAAATATTCTGTGATAAATGAGTGACAATTAATTGTTAGCAAGATTTTAAAACTAACTGATATCAGAGCAGCTACTGATTTAGTAATTTCCTTCCTACAGATATGGTCACGAAATATAAGATAGATGTGACTATAAACTGAGTTCATTTACAAAACGTTATTTATCCGTTTCAATCAGCAATTTTTAAAGCGCAGGAACTGTAACTTAAATACGAAGAGCAACTTACAGACATTTTATGGGGGGGGAATCATTACAAGGACATGAAATCTAAGTGGCCAATTGTGCATTCAAGAGGTGTTGAAGAGCAAGACTACATCCATCTCGATTATTCCTAGTCATGTTGTGCAAATATTGATGTTATCCCTTCAGCCGTCTCTTTGCGCTCTACTTTATGTTGGCATGCGGCGCCGTGGCACTTGAGCAAATCCCCAGGCGTGGGCGCCTCGCGCGCCGCCTGTTTGCGGCCACTTTCGCTCCGACCACTTGAGCACGAACATTGACTTAGACAGACCCCCGCTGAATAAACGCCTAATGCATGCAAAAGTGCCTCGTGTGTGTTTGCAGATGTCCTCCTCTATCCTTCGTCGTCTACAACGCCCTCAAAAGACCCCGGGCCTGTGACTGTCGCACAGATACAGAGCAGTACAATTTATATTTACACACTGTAAATATAGATCAGTGTCTTCTAACTCCGGGTCGACGGGAAGTTCTTCAGGACACTAACAATTCCTGTTTTACACCATCACGTACTATAATATTCAGTAGGTGTGACCCCCCCCCCACACACACACACACACACTGTCATGAACCTTAGCAGTCAAATGTCACAACAGAAGCTGTGCTTCAGCAAGGATCAACAAAACGTTACAGGTATGGTGTTTTGAAAGAATGTATTTTCATTTGTGGACACAGCATAGGACAAAGTATTTAAAAGTGTGATGTTAAATCCATTTTGGCTAAAACATAATTTTGCTGCACAATATATAAAGTATAATAGGAAGCGACTGCAAAAAACTGTAATCAGTTCAATATTATATTTCAAAGGCCGTGTTTTTTATTTTTTTTCCTTTGCACAGCAAGGAGAGTGTATAGGCTTGAGAGGAGCTTACCTTCCAGTGGAAATCCGGTGCGGGGGTAGTTCTGGCCCGGCGTTGGTCGCATCATTCGAGGTACAGTTCCCGGCAACGCGGCCATTGTCGCGGCGGCGGCTAAAAGCGAGCAGCACCGGAGCAAACAAACTTCTGAGGCGCGCAGACAAGTCCCGCTTTGGAGCGATACGCCCTGGTAGTGACAAAATATTGACCTGCACTCTTTATGACTCTTAGAGCAACGTTGAAAAAGGTAGATCCAAGCGGCGTTACTGGGAAACACTAAACCCCCCAAAAAAAGAAAAAATGCGAACAATTGGTAAGTCGCACAGCAGGTGGCATGGGTGGAAAAAACAAGAGGATGAGTGCAAGGTGCTGTGTTTGAGTAATGAGGGAGGGGGGCTCTCTGTCTAGCACTTCTAGCAGATGTGGCCAAAGGTTATATCGTTCTTTGCTGTGTTGTACTTATAGCTCTGGTAGTTTTTTGATGGTAAAGTCTGATCCCCAAAGGCTGGGAGTAGTTTAACTGGCTAACTTTCGCTCGAGATGCAGGGAGGAGGGAGCCGCGCGCGCCGATAGGTTCCGCCGTCTTTCTTTTATCCGCGAGGGGGGAGCAGGGGAACAGCCGCCGGGCTGTGAACCAATCAGAACGCACGGCGTGGGCCACGAGCACAAGCTGACACGCCAGCCTCGATCTCGATACACGACACAGATAACAAAAAGACGGACGAAGACGTACTCATTTTAATATCCCTGCTGGCTACTCTGTGTCAGTATTATTCTCCAGTGTGACTCGACTGAATTCACCAATTAAACCGAATAAACAAATTAAAACAAGCGAAGATTCACAATTTATATGTATTTTCATTCACAAATGCAATGGATATCAGTTTCGCGTGTCAAATACAGGTTTGCAGAAGATGAAGAGAACAGCGATTTAAACTGGAAGTTTAAAAAGAGCGCAGTATAATTTCCTTTTTTAAAAAGAAATCGGACTTCTTTAAAGGTTTCATGTTAAGTATCAAAAGAGTCAGTGAACTACTTGGAGACGCCGTGCTGTTTGTTTTTATTCCAGTTAAGATATTGTCCGAAAACAGACAGAAAAAAATCAATTTACAATTATGAATATCCACACTTTTAGGTCTATAGAGGTACTAACATCTGCCTGTGTGGCTGCCGGACATTCCGTTGATCGCTCAGCTACGTAAATAAGTGTTAGATGAGTGTCAACATAAATTATTAATTATAGAAATAAGTACAGAAGAATTATTAGAATTATAAGAACCTTTAGATCCTGGTCATTTTATTAGCGCTAACTGGAAAATTTCTCCGTCACAGCGTGTCGTTTTATTTTGCTTTATGTATTCATTTTAGTCCTCAGCCGATCACTGTTTAAACGACAAAATATTCATTTGTCGGTGGTCGACAGTCGTGCTGCACAGAATTCCGTTTCGACTGGTTTCGCAAGTACACAACAAACTTTATATGTAACATAACTTGTTCTCTCCAACCTCCCTGGGTATGAGGATCCATCTGACGACACTGCTAAAAAGAGCATGGCAATTTCTGTCAAGCATCAACCTCGTCCATTTTAAATACTGAAATATTCAAACTTGAGAACTGAGTGTAAGGACTTCACATAGGATGTCATTGGAATGAATTTGGCTTTCAAAGGTCAGTTGATTTTGCCGTTATTTTTATCATTTTCTTAAATCACAGAAATCGTTATAAATTTAAGTGTTCACAGATTTGTGAAACACGCTCAAGCGTCGGATTAGACTGTTTGCCACTGGACTGGTTTATATATTCGAGATGTTTGAAAAAAGCCAGAGTTCCAGCGGTAGCACTGTTGCGTCATCAGGTCTTTCTGAGATCAGAGCTCAGTTTCTAAAAGTTTCTAAACTGTTCGTTGTTTTTTTGAGGAATGCCGAAGCCTGTCTTCCACACGCCCCATTGCAGGTTAAAATTGTTGGTGCAAATTTGTATTAATAGCTCATATAACCATAAGTATCGTACAGATGGTCCCTTAAAGACTGTAGGAACTGGTCACTGTTGCGGAAATCATTCTCGTCTCCGTTTTAAAAAGACAAAAATGTCAGTAGATGTGCAGAGAAATTATCGTCCCTACTGAAAACGAAAAAGGCGAAGGACCTGCTGATGAAATGTTCTTTTAAACTTTAAAGCTGTCAGCGCTTCAACTGTCTGCCCGCATAAACGTAAAAATGCCACAGGATTCTTGTTTCAAGTTACTCACCAGTGAACAACTACCGTTCATGTTGTTTTTTCATGCAGATTTTTTCAAACAGTCATCATATCATATCATCCAGCGAGTTCTCAGTCGGTCCAGTGAGAACCACCTGAGACGGCGCTACTCACACAATATCCTGCAGGACAGGAGCAGGACTTGAGGTGTCACATAAGGTGAACCTCAAGAAACCTACAGTGTCACCCACTGCCCACACGGTTTGGTCACAAATCAAACGGCACTTTGTCATTGCGGATGCAGACGAAAATCAATCAGACTTATTAGTTAATTCATATATTTTCTTTGGAATTCCCTGCTGGTATTGACTTTCATTTATGGCAGGTGTTCAAACGTATAATTGCCTTGGAACTATTGATGTTGCTCTGAAATGAAAAGATTTATGTGTTTCTTTTGTAACTGCGCCCACGATCATCTTTGCCATGTCCAGCAGCAAAGCCTTCTTAACTGAAATGTGAAATGCAGAAACGTGTATTTTAAGTGTTACAATTTCACCCTAATTGCGGGAAATTGCACATCCGTAAAAACCCAAAATAGCTTTTAACTACACAAAGTGCGAACCTCTTTTTAGCCAGAGATTGACTTAACAATAGGCTGATTATAGAATTAATACTCTTCAATTTGTTCTAAATTAGATTAAATGTTTCCAAGTGCTCTCGTTTCTGAAGCGGTGGCTTAGAGGAACTTCTCATTAATCTGATATCTGCTATCGATATTTTCTTAAGAAGGACTGAAGGTTGTTTTTGGAGGGGGTGACTCCTTGTGCGTCTGCTTCGCGGGCCCCGCCGCGCGCAGCGATCATGTGCAACTGCCGTGTTAAACATTCCTGGTGGAAAGCAATTTCACAAATAATTTTTCCAACAATTAAGGAGTGAGAAGGGAGTAAAATGGCGATTTCACATGCAGATGCGCCGGTGGGCCGGACCTGGGAACCACCTCCACACCCAGGATCCCCGGACTGCAGAGGTTCTCTGGTCACCGGCACCTCCCGGGAAGACTCCCTAGGACTGCGTTAAGTAAGACGAAAAAAGGGGGGGTGAGGGGTACGCGTGTGATGGATGGAAAGATGCAAGGTGACCATGTCTCAGGTTTGCGTCCGCTCTGTCAGGTACGCGTTAAAAACATGGTAAATTGGATACAGCTCCTCCTCTCTTTTCAGCAGCTCTCGGTGTGGTCCCGAAGTGGGTACGGTCGCGTCTCACCACGACGCACCATGAATCCGCTCACAGGGAACAACCATTTTTGATTCTTTAAGATTCTCAACAGTGTAGCACATCTCAAGTACGTTTTCCATAGGTTGGTGTGATTGGCGTTATTGCTGGTGACTTCTTGGTGTTCTGAAACAATGGCACTCTTTCTTGAACTGGCGATGTAGTAAAACCTGAAGGCAACATTTGTGTAGAGATGTAACAGCAAAATGAAAAGAACATTACTTGTTGTTTTGATCTGCCAGGTAGCCAAGGGGTTAACGCGGACCTGCTTCAGCGAGGTGTGCAGTGTGAGCCTCGGCCACGTCTTTATCCCCCAAGAAACAACACTGTACCAGTAAGATGCAGCGTGTACCTGTGGTGCGCACAGGTGTGTTGGCCAGCTCTGATGTACGTCACTCTGTGTGTGTGTGTGTGTGTGTGTGTGTGTGTGTGTGTTGGGGGGGGGTGGTCAGTGGTAGTGGTCAGTTTCTGTGCTCTCCACAGTTCAGTAGCTTGAGGGGAAAAAGCTGTTTCTGAGCCTGGTCCACGAATCCACCATCAAACACCCAGACCATTGTTATAATGTGACGTCTCATTTTGCATTATTAGTAGGCATGAATACCGGTAGCTCTTTGGACACAGTAACTTAGTTTTCTTTGTGTTCAACTGTACATTTTTGTTGGCTATAATATTGATGGAAACAGCATTAATGGAAGGATTACTTTAGGGTGAATTAGTAAAGCTTAACATATTATGTAAACGATTCTTACACAAGTGTGGGCAGCAGGTGGTGCGGTGTGTGAGGCTGGCACCTTAAGTCTCAAGGTTCGAATCCCACTTCTGCTGTAGAACCCTTGGTCAAGGCAGTTGCCCTCGACTGACAGGTAAGAATACCCTGCTGTACAAATGGGTACATGGTGGCTTGTCCAGTATAGGTCATGCTGGATAAGAACATCCAAAGGCTTGAAGCAACACGGGGGGGGGGGGCTGATGCTGTGCAGGTCGCCCCCATGTGACTGCCACATAAAGTGAGCTTTCAGTTAATCAATTGGACACGAATCAATAATTTATTTTGCAGGAACTATAGTCTGTCCAGTGGAGGAGGCTAGGTAGTAATTCTCTCCTCAATGCACACCGAGATCTTATCTTTCATCCACTGCTTGACATGAAAAGCAATAATTCACTATATTTAAATCCTTAGCTGGCAGCGCGTTGTTCTCCATGTATGTAGATGGTTGTTTTGACAGCCTGTACTTTATATAGCTTTCAACAATAGTTGTGATTTTATTTAGACGAAACACTGCACTGAAAAGTCAGATTAAAAATGTGACGAAACGGCGTCAAGGAGGACATGGTTCTCTTTTTTGAAAAAAAAAAAAAAATAAAACAAGCCTTTTTAATTGGCTGCATTGTGAGCTTTATTGTGCTTTAATTTAAATGTGTGCTAATCTTGTAAACTGTCACTTTCACCAGCATGACTGAGATTTTTATTGAATCAAGATGCCTTCAGTAACTACATTTACGCGGATAGTCTAATAGTGTTACCTGTCACCCTCAGTCAGTTCTCTGTTTTAATAAAAAGCTGACAAATGTATAAAAGCCGATTAGTAAGTTGATCAAATGTGTAAGGGCTGGATCTTAAACCCGGCACTCTCGTATGTTAATAAAAATATTTTTTCAAGATGAATGCGTTTTTTCTCCCCCCTTAAAATAGTAATGCAAAGCACGTTTTCCCCCCCTGAAGGGTTGTTTAGGGTTTCAAATGCACCTTCTAACTTTGTTAACCCTTTTATGTTTTTCAGAAGTGGCTTATTGCAGGAGACTGTGTGTGAACAGCGCTCACACTCGCAGTCCGATTGGGAGCCTCCAGGTTTTAGAGAAGGTCAGTCACTCAGAGGTCATGTCACGCAAAGCGGTTGCGGGGCTAGAAGGTAAACACATGTAAAGAGGGGCCACGGAAAGCTGCCTTCACGGTGTAATCATGTAATCGGCACCTTCCTGTCCAGAAACATCACAGCGCTGCTCCGCAGATAGGAAACTCCCACAGCGGTCGGCTGCAATACATTCCCTCTTAGGACTGTCTTCTCCTGGAAATCCCTCATTTTCTCCCCCCCCCCCCCCCCCCAAAGTGTGTATTTTGCCTCTTGACAGCTGAAAAACCTTGTTTGAACAACACGAATAAATGATGTATCAAGTCAGGTAGACTGCCACTTATCACTAGCTTTGATTTATAGTCGCAGTATGAATCTGTATCCATAACGGTCACGCCCGACTGGTGTGTTTGTTTTCCCACAGTGACAGAGGACTCTCGAGGTTGACATCCACATTCGACTTTTAAACTTTTTTTAATAATTAAGAAAATTTAACATTGGCTGAAGAGATTCTGAACTGTGTGTGAGAGAGAGACTAAGGGACCGCGCGGCTAGTGGTGACTTATGGTGCGTTGCAGTAACGTTGCATCACCTGTTTTTACAGTATCTGTCCCCTCAGAGGTGGCTGTGGCGCCGCTACACTCATCTGGACCTCTTCCAGAACTTGAAGAAAGTCAAAGCGTGTTTGTTCGCCTGTCTTTAAGGACAAAGTGGCGGCGAAGGAGTGAGGAGGCAAACGTCATGTTTGCAGCACGCCTGTGTCTTTTACACACACACACACACACACACACACACACACGCCGCTCACTGAACTTGTCCACGCGTCCGTCTCACACGCACCACGTTCAGCCTCAGGAGCCACAACTTCCCGCATAAGTTTAAACGGTTCATACACGTATTAACTCTTCCAACTTTTAAATCAGTAATTCCTGACAGTTATATTCCCGTTAACTTTAACCGCCGACAGTTAAATACCTTCTGGTCAACAGTCCGACTGAAGCAGCAGTTCGGCAATTATAACATCTGTACGCTGATCTTTAATTTTTCTCACATTTTATACATATTATTGTGACATTTTGAAGGATGTTATGTCACTAAATACTTTGAACGACTAATCGAAATAAATGCCAGTTAAATGTAAGGTGGGATCGTTCACGTCCCCCTTGTTTACTTTGCTGCTGTTGGACATGTAAATATAATATTTTTCTGACTTCTTCACCCCGCATCATTTCTTAAAGTTCTGCATAAAAAAGGCAGCTCCTTGGGTCCTGCGAACGTTTACACATGTAAACAAAATAAAATTGTTTCTCAACATTCTTTTGCAAAGATGCACCGACATAATAGCTGTCAAACAACATTCTAAACGTGTAAATAAACGTTAAATGTACGTATATCAGTGTAACATAGCAGGCTGCTTCCTCAAATATGTATCTTTCGTCTGAAGATGAATAGTTTATTTTGAACTTCTGTTTAAAATCAACGGCAATATGCAAACTGGAAAAAAACAAAGGTAGGTCTTAATTTAAGAATGTGGTATATTGTGCGTATAAAGGTGTATTAAAAAGTTTTAATATCCTACTATTTTCTGTGACTTGAACTGCTCCCCGTTGGTTAAGTCCTGTGACTAGTAGTGCCACATAATTATAAGAAAGATTAAAATTCGATTTATTTCTTTGTTACAGTTCTCCCATCACGGGGTGATGTTTATTGTTCCACCATCTCACCTTCTGCCCGCGGCGGTTTTACGTGCGTCAGGCGCAACTGAGCGTCTTTATAAACTGCCGTCGTGTCCACTAGTCGGCGCTGCTAACCCCTACATTTTAAACAGAACATCCTCGCCGATTACGGCAGGAAAACAAACTGGACACGCAGAAGTGTGCCTAGATGCAGAAACTCTTATATTTACAAGTGCCAACGCTGACTGATCAGAAATATCACGAAGAAGGAGCAGTTCTCTTTTGATGTAGGCCTCCATAAATGTATTCAGTTCAGAGCTTCTTCAATAATGGGCCCGTTGCCTGAAGGATATTAGCTCCAAGGCCAAGTCTGATGCGTGTGTGTCTGTGTGTTTTTTTTTTTTTTTAAACTGTTCTCAAGACTCGGGTACAAAATAGTTTTAGTCTTTGATAGGCCTCCTCCAAATCTTATCTGCATCTGAGGCACATTCTTCAAACGTCTCGCTAAATAGCCTCTCCTTATTTGTGGCATGGTTATTACCACTGTGCTGTTCCCTGCTCCAAGGTGAGAAGTGCCGCTTCTGCACACCACACTCAATCTTGCTTTAAATCACACTTGTGCCTTTTGGCCATCTTGCCTTCGGTTAACATTAAAAAACAGAGAACACTTTTGGCGTGAAGCATTCAACTTTAACATGCTAAGTTTCTTTTAAAATGAAGAGAGAAGGGGAACAACCATGATGAAAAGGTTTGCACAGGCAGTTTAAGGTCCATAAGTCTTCACTTGATACTATTTACTGTGGCTTATATATGGATTTAAACGTACAAACACAGACTTGATAACATTTTATAGCGGTATAAACCGCAGTCACGAGTTCGGGGTGTTTGTTCAGTACCTTTGTAAGTCAAAATCTTTTGTTATCACGTTGTTGGTAAAAATGGCACGGAAATTAATCCCGGCTATTGGATTATTTGTGTTAAAAGCAAATTTTGTAAATTTTGCACCTTGCTCAACTTTTTCTTTCTTTCTGCTTTCTTTTCTATATTGGAAGTGCATCTAGTAATAAACTTGCACTTACAGGCAACTGGTGCGGTAAATTTCAGACACTGTGTATTAGGGAGTTAAAGCCAAAGTGAAGGGAACCAGGCTAACAATGGCAGGAATGTTGCCAATGAGACAGCGGGTTCAGAAATTAAGTAAATTCAGAAGTTTGTAAATCAGGAGCTTCATATGTGCTTTTTAGATCAATGTTCCCAGTTTAGCTGGGAAAATACAAATGGGTGCTGGATCCAGATGGACTGAAACTAACCTTAATACCAATGCAGGTGCCTCATACCATGTCAGGGCTATGAATACATCAATCTCAAGAGTTTATGTCATAAATAATAGTGGACATTCACTACAAAGAGAAAAAGTGGAAGCACGTTGATGACCCATTTTTAAAACAAAAACAAAAAAGTTTGTGGACATTTGCTCAGGTACCACAACTGTGTCCTCCATACCAGTCAACTACATACTACTCAACTTGCGTGTCTCTAAAACGTACAGAAATTTTCACCTGTTAATGGTATGTTACTGTTTAAAGTCAGGATTTATTTAAATAGTCATGTTGCAGAGGACTTTTTATTTTTGAGATAGGTACTTTTCCTTTGAGTTATATCATTACATTCACAACATACAGGGTTTGGGTCATTTTTAACTAGATAAAATTTTCTGTTATTACAGCTGCCCTATAATCTTTCTTCGGGTTTTTGTAAACCAGTCAAGTGTTCTTTTTCAGTCTACTGTTATATGTTGGGTAGAGAACATGATGAACTAGAGACCAGAGGTTTGAGCAGAGCCACAACAATTTAAGTATGAGGGGGCAAAAAATAATGTTGACAGTCATACTGAACTTGCATACAAATATACGATGGGGAGCAATTAGATATGTTTGAAAACTGGGAACACCCAACCCGGTGTGTTGATACATTGATACATTTCTGTGTTTAGGTTTGCAAATATGAATAATTTGGTCAAATTAATCCTGCGATTTTTCATTCTCTACATGGCAATGTGAAGTGTCAGCCATGTGCTGAAAAGAATGTTGCCAGGTGAGATAAGAGAGCTACTTCATTCAGATCACAGCAATCCACGATTTATAACTGTTTTTACACCCATCTATCTATCTATCTATCTATCTATCTATCTATCAATTAGCTTTTTATGGTGCAGTTCAAAATATGGGAAATTGAACATTGTGAGCACTTACTATACATTGTTTTATTTTCAGTAGTTTTTATATTTGTGCCAAAGAATATATAGTAAAGCTTTTTATAACAGTTGCCAGAATGTATGTTTTGGATAAGTAATTTCTGAAGACTTAAAAATGAAGGAATTGAATTTAAAGGTATTAGTCACAATGAATAATTGATAAAAGCACAAGAACGATGGTGGTATGTATTGTAATCAGTGAGTAACTGAAACCATTAACGTTTTCTTATTGTTACACTTTTATATTGTTTTATCATAAATGTAATTTGAGGAAAAATGAGCCTGACATACAGCGTTTTTCCCAGGCACATGCTTACAAACCACTAAGTTATTGGTGTGAAAGGCAGCGAGATGTGAGAACACGTCTCTGGTCAAAGGTGGGCTGGACACCGGTTCCATTAATACACCTGTGGAACACCTCAGGTACATAGGCCAGCCAGATACAGCAGCTATAGATCTATGTAGGACACAAAGATGAGCCAAATGGATGATCTTGAGCTCTTGACAGGATGGTACCTTAGGCTGAGCTTTGTCTGTGAACAGCATCCCTTAATCGACAGGATGACGGCCTGTTTTTGAATTCTAGAGCCTTTATACCTCTGTCAAAACATACTTGAGATTGCTTTCATAAGCTCAAGATCTGTTGCTTCATGACATGTTAATTGTGAATTTTTTTAGGGAATGAGTCCCAAAGTCCCCAATCCCCCCACTCGGTAGTCTGTATAAGAGATTTGCTCAGACTGGAGGAGGCTGTGCAACATTATCTCTTGTTCTTGCCAGGCCCAACCCCAGCAAAAACCCACGTCCCTCAGCCGGTCGGCCATGCTCTCTGTTTGTACGACAACGACAGCCCATTCCACAGAACCGTGTTAACCCACAATAGCAGGTTTACATGTGTTCTGAACTGTGCAAACAGTTGCTGACTCCTTGTGGGGATGGTTTCATCCGAGTGCCGAAAGTGGCCGTAGGAAGCATCTCGCACTGCAAGCTTTTACAGCTTCATTAATCTCTAAAGATCAGAGCTTGAGATGTCGGTCTCGTGACCTCAAGTTCCACAGCATTGGCCAGCAGGCACACAGGACCTCTCTTTAAGGTCATACGCCTCGCGTAGCATGATCCATCGGTGTGCAGTAAAAGGTATCGGGTACGGGTGTCTCTCAAAACAAGAATCTTCAACTTACAAGTTTGTGCGCATATAGGTATGCAAGTGTGAATAGCAAAAACTACACGTAAAATAACTGATCACCCTTTACTGAGTCACAGCCAAACATGAGGCTGGTTTTTTTTTTTTGAGTTTGTGAGAAAGAAGACGAGAGTGGGGGAATTTTCAAAGTTCATAACGTGAAGGTAGCGAACGTAACGGTAATTACGTCTCCGACTTACCTGGTTTCACCTCACAAGCTGATTTCCGGGAATGCATTTCGCTTGTAAATAAGAGGTTACCTGTACAGGATTTTAAGGTCAAAACCCTTTTTACTCCCTTCTGCAATTTACTGGCCTTTCTGTACTATGTTGCTGGACCTGAAACCCGGTCTAAGTGACATCAATACATACATTGGTGGGTTGGTTGCGCTGGGCTTGCCATATAGCTACGGCGATCCCTCACTACTGCATGTGTATCGGGGGGGCCTTCTTCCAGCTCTATGCCACCATCGTTGAGACGTGGCATTGAGACGCTGCTGTACGGGAGATGGAGTGGTGATGAAATGTGGTGCACAGCATTAACGTGCACTCCTACCCGAGGGAGGACCCGCCAGGATGCCGAGTGTCAGTGCGGATTACTCTGGCTCTCCTGAGTGACTCCTGTGCGGGGTGCCGGGGGCGTGAGGGGCTGGGGGCGGCGGGCGATGGCACAGCGGCAGCGGTCCCAATTGTGTGGGTGGCGAGTCGGCCGCCTTTTTACTCTCCCCGGCGAGCGTGCAGAGGGAGCCGGAGCCAGAGCCATTATCACCTGACTGCAGGCCTCACCTGTCCCCTCCAGTTAAACGCTGGTATGCAGAAAACGCCCCGTTGCTCCTTGTACAACCGAAAAAGCGCTAATGACACCCCTGGCATATAACCCAGTCACCCCACAGACCTGGGGTGGGGATGGGGGAGGAGGGGCTTGTTTTTGTATAGAATAGGCTGCTTTACAGAAAGATAGTATTGCATAACTGATGCGCTCCTCTGCACTGCGGAGTAATCCCTGTCATACCATCGACTGAGGCGGGTTCAGCTGAGGTGTGGGCTGAGCAATCGGGCTCATGCAAAGAGGAGCAGGATGTTGGGCACATCACAGGGATCTCTGCTACTCTGGGCAGTGTGGGAAGTAGGCCTGTAATGTCTCATCCTTTCCTCTGTGTCCGATTGGGATTACTACAGTTAGCCCCCGCAATCGGGCTAAGAGCTGAGATAGTGCCCCCAAATCTTCAAAGCTTGTATGTGCTGCTGCTACCAGTGGCCTCTGAACCCAAACTCTCACCTCCCCTGAAGCAACTGATCTGCTGTGTGTTTGCGCAGGTCATTGTATCACTGTAAGCAGCATGTTACAGGTGACAAATAAGCCCCTTAGCACTTTATGCCAAACTCAAATTTATCAATAGTTTGGATGGATATTTTCAGCTTTTCAACTACAATCCATTCAAACCTGATTTTATGGAAGTTACCAAAACCAGCTCAGAGGTTCAGGGAAGGCAGCAATCCACTCAGACCTTAATGTGTTCTAATATCTCTTTAAAGAGGAAAAAATTTCAATTTCTGAAAAACATACGCCCACATAGAAACACCAGTCTGCCCACTTTGCCAGCCTGGGTGGAAGATGCTCTTCCGATCACTTTTGGCGACAGTCGGGTTTTGAGGGTGACAAGCAGACGGCGCCAGTATCAAAGCGCAGACCAGAAATACTGTATAACAAGACAGCTTCCATCGCCCCCTTTCACGCTGCAGTGTAACCAAGCAAACACTGGCAAATGTCCAGCTCAACCAAAACATATTTCCAATTACTGTAGAGTCCTCTTTCATTTAGTGTGACGTGCCACATTGCCGTGTGTCCTCTACACCTTCTCCTACCTGTAGCCGAAGGTTCTGGGCTTTCCCTGCCATATGAGGAACTTCAGTTAATGTAACGTCTCGTGCTTTGTGACGTTTGAAGGCAAACATCAGCAACGCAAACAATACTGATCACAACGGTGCACTGAAAAATAAACTGGTTCCTTAATGATAACCGTTACACAGGAGAAAAGAAACACGAGTGATACCAGAGACACAGGAGGAAAAACTGATAAACTACAGGGCACGGCCTACGCATCAGATTGGCAGGCGTTTAGCAGTGTGGGAAGAAGGGAAGAGAGCAGAATGCACTCTGAAGGCAACCATGGCCCCAAATCAGCATGGGCCTCGAACATGGAATCCGGTTTCGGAAAGAGTGAACTATGTGGTGACCCCTTCATCCCCATCTTCAGCATAAGTCTCATGGCCTTGCAACCCATTCTACGTTAATAAGCATTCTGGGGCTTGGTAAACAGACGCGATCAACAGCATATAATGCAACAAAAATACTGATGCGTACGAACGGTGCTCTCATTGTTTTGCATACAGCTGATTGTTCTGAAAATGTGTTTGCAGTGTTTCAGAAAATTCCAGGAATAATTTTAATGAAGCTGAATGTAGTTCATAGAAACTTAACTAAAATGACCCCCCCCCCCCCCACATCTTTTGGACTATAGACTCATTGCGTGAAGATTTTTCTTAAACTGCAAGAAAGAAACCATAAGAAATATTTGCTAAAGATTTTAAAGTGGGTTTTTAAAACTCACTGTCTTCCCCATGACCACAGCGTCATTCTGAATTCCTGCTTTATGCTGACAGTCAGCACACCCAACCGCAAAGGGACAATGTCTGAAGCAATCTATTGATTACCCCCCTCGCGCAGTTTCACAGAAGTTGCCACCATGACAATTCATCTGAGCTGACTAGTCAGACGTACACAGTGTGTGGGCCATGTGACGGGAGCCCAGTGCCAAGAAAGCACGTGTCTGAGCAAACGCATTCTGTCCCCTGTCGTATTTGTTCATACCAGCCAGCACTCCTCTTTTTCATCTGTCCCCAGCTCTCCTGCGGAGGGGAGGAGGACGTAAAGAGTTTAGGAAGATCACCACCTGATGGAAGGGATCACTCTGGGCAGTGCTGGAAGCGGGGGCTCTAAGCTTCAATGAGCACTGACTCCCCTGGTTGTGGTCTTTCTAGCCCAGGACTGAATGCCTTCAACAAATAAGAACAATTTAAGTGAAATGCAAGCATGAATGTGTGAGGACACTGCAAAAATATCCCAAAACAGCAAAACTAGGAGTGTTTCCTTTTCCTCATGATGAACTGATTTATTAATTGCTATATACATTGCAAATCATGCATTTGTGATCCATATTAAGCTATACTGGGACAAAAGGATTTTTGGCTATGCTTTAGTTTTGTAAGTTTAACACATTTTGTTGTTGGACCCTTGAAAAACAGCTGCTTGTATTCCCAATAACATGTGATGGACTGGGTGTGTGTTTGCTTTAATCGGTTAGACCAGCATTCCTTTGAACCACAGAGAATAAAAGGGCTCTGTTTAATGAAGATGAAAGACATCATTTCCATTTTGGCCTCCAAATTTGTTTCACTAAATTGATCTGCAGGATGGGCCAGTTAAAAGGAGACCATTTGATGAGCCACTTTTGCCCTTCCAGCAGTCCCCCCTGCCTGTGCTCCTGTCTGCGTGTTTAATGGAATGGATGCCACCATTGTCAGCTGCAAGTATTAACACAGTAGGACGGTCAAGGTGACATTAAGGTTATGCTCAGGCTAAACAGATCTCACTAGTTAGTTATCAACCATAAACACGAACGTACTACAACATGCTAGTTTCTCACGGTTACTTTGTCTGACAACATTTCCGCACACTGTAGAGAGAGTGTTGGGTCAGGGTTGGATACACATACACAGTGCTCGAAATGGAAAACAGTAAGTGCCGGATCTCCCCTTACTGGCATGTTGCGTGTGTATTGATCGGTATCGGGATACTACTCGATATATTTTGAACTTCTGCAGTGAATAGCAGGTACTATTAGATTTTGCTGCAACCAATTCATACTTTTTTACTAACGGGGACGCAAATTTTAGTAAAGCACCACAAGAACCGACATGCAAAAAAACTCAGGGCACACTGGGTAATGTAATGTAGCTTTAGGGGTTATTATAATCGCCATGTACTACAGCAGTTGTTTGGACAGCGGCTCAGCCAGGGAATCTGGGTACCCAGGGGGTGAAAAGTGCACAGTGTAGAAGTGCTGGTACTGCTGAGTATATGTCTGCTTTAAGCATCGCAAAAACGCAATATATAGCGATGGCTACATGACACCACACACTGGAGATTAACAGAGCAGGTTAAGGCTGGAGTTGTTGTTTTACCCCTGAACAGAGTACTTCATCTACATGGACTCAGCAAATTTCCAGCTACAAAAACATACTTTTCATGTACAGTATGTGAGGAAAGTATTGGTCTATATTTCTTGACTGAATGTTTGCTGCCAAAACTATAATGTGCAATAGATCTTGATTTGGAAAAAGAAATTTCAAATGACACAATTGCTTAAACAAAATACTATTGAAACATTAATCAACGATTATATTTTTCTTTGCCAAAAATCGGTTCTGACGAATCAGTAGCAAACAGAGCAAAACTTTCAGAAATGAATTTGAACCTAAAAACACATGAAGTACTCAGTTAAAAAACAAGTGAAATGCAAACATTAGAGCGATAGGTTAAAAAAAAAAGTGGCAGTAAGAGAAGTTGAAAACTTCCCATAACAATTTAACAGACTTCAGTTCTCCCATTAGGGACAGCTTTCATGGATGAGGCTGACATTTTTTGCCCTGTTCATTTTCAGGACTAATCTGAGATATAAATGAGATTTGTGGTGCACAGATGTGAAGTAGTTGCTTTGAAACAATGTGTGAGATTCAGATTTTTGATTTTGCCCATCCATTTGTAAAAGCATTTGCTTAACATGCAAGTCATCCAGATTTTTCACCCCCCCTGGTCACCACCCTCTCTGTTGGCACCTGGGACACAGTTTCCACAGCACAGCAGTCTGAGGCCTTAGCTAACCGCCCCAGGAAGCAGTGCATCCACATCAGTGTCACTAACAGCAGTTGCAGCTTTCTGGCTGAATTCCACTGAGTTCAAACCTGCTCACCATTCAGTCAAAAACCGAAACACAAAACAAAATGCTAGTCTAATCTATAATTAAAGCCATTATTTTTTATGTTTCCATGCATTTTTTGTGACTAGTTTCTGATGCACTGATTTCTCTAAAGGCGCTACAAGGCTCGGATTGTGTAAAAGTACCTTACAGTTATTTTAACCAAGGTAGGTTTGACTGCATATTCGTATCTTCTGGTTTAAAGAGAAGATGAAGAAGACACTTTCAGATTTACTTACACTAAATCCTTAATAAACGGTTTAAATGAAGGAAGCGATTCTAATAAATTCAAATAAAGTGTTTTACATCCATAACTGCATAAATATACGCAAGTAATTTAAGAAAAATAAAACATACATTCGTAGTTTTGATTAAAACTATACATGTATATATGGATTTAAATATTAAGTAATTTTAGCTAAATTTATTCTTAACCCTTTATTTTGGTAATCAAACACATTTTACATAATCCATATTTTCAGACCCAGTTAGATGTTGTGGAGTTCATTTATCTCAACTTTCTCTTTTCCTGGACAAACTGTCTCGCCACACCATGTGACTTGTCAGGTCATCGGAGCGTCTCTAACTTGTGTTGTCACAGACAATTATGGCTGGGACAGCTTGTCTTGGTGTCAGGAGGAGCACGGGGACCTGACGGGAGTGTGGCCCACCTCTGGCGTAAGTGCTGGGGCTCTGTAAACCAGGCAGTGCGGAATTGCCATGCAAGATGCATTCTGCTTGCTGGTACTTGTGTAAAATGTCCATTTGTTGTGCAATTTTCTACAGAAGACTGTTAAGCTCACTCATTGACGTGTTTCCCATGAGTAACATCTCCAGCCTTTTCTTTGAACAATATTTCTATTAAAGCGAAGACTAATTATAGCACAACACGTTTTGGTCCATTTGACCGTTCTAAGAAGTACCGAGTACTAACAGCTGCCGTTCAAAAAAACCACTAAAATGTCATCCAGCTGACCAAATGTGTGGTTTTTTTGCATTTCAATAACTGAAACAACTGCATGAAACTGACTGAAACTTCCAGGTGTTCTTACTGCACGTTGATCATTTTGACCGATATACTAAGTTTTTTCCAAAAATATCAACACACAAAATTTAAGCATTAGAAATTTACAAACAAAAAAGCAGATGTGAGGCATCTCCATCAATTACATTCTTTGGCAAATGCTAGCAAGTGAATAAAATAGGTTAGGATAGAACAGAAGCTTATTAATTCAGGACAATTCACAGGCAGAGTAACTTAATCTAGCAAAAAAAGTGCAGATTCCAGCAAAATAGTATTAAATAACCAATAAATAACAGGTAACAAATGAGGAGAGGAAATGAAGATGTTTCGTGCAACACAGAAGACCACATCACATTTCTTGACACACCAACAGAGAGGTGCACCAGTGCATGAGAAGGTCAGTGTGGCTCTACATGTACTGCTTCACCTGCCCTTATAGGAGGAATACTACTCATCGCCACTGTCACCTGGTTACTGATGATGCAGGTTCACCCTCCGTTTCCCTCCTTTCCTCGGTCTAGTCAGTTGTTCTCCAGAGGATGTGAAATGTTTATCATACCATGTACATGATCCCATGTGGATCTTACATATGATGCATGCAGCTTTTCTGGTGAGCGCTGCTGCCGAGTGAGGATGTGCCATTCAAGGAGATATTTTCCTCACTGAATTGTGGGAAAAACACCCATGATGCAACACAAAGAACTAAAGTGAATATTTTTTTTTCAGCTGCATTTGTGTTGCCATTTTAACACTGATTTTACAGTGATTTCTTAACTTCATTTTAATCAGTTTCATTTTAATTCTTTGTATACAAAGCATCACAGAATTGGTATGAGGAAAAACAAAAAAGATTAAATATGTCTAATTTCTGTGTATTAACAACTTTGAGCTGAAGCTTTCTGCACTTATCTTTGGAAAAAGGATATTTTTCCCCTGAGAACTAAGACTGTTTCGTGAACATTTGAATGTGTGTATGTGTGTTCTATAAATCACTGGTAAATATGATTCAGTTTCTCATTGCACAAAATTTAAGAAGAGTTAGAATAAAGAATTAGATTTGCTTTATTTTTTGACAGTCAGTCATTTTTCACATTGCAGAAAACCCATTGATTATCTTTTGTGTAATTTAAGCCTTTTCTTATACGTTGCATCCACAGCCATGACAGGGGAAAAGACCTCAAAAAATCCCAGCAAAGCCTAAACAAGTATTTATGGAGAGCAGATTTTAGAGACTTGTGCTTTGGGGTTTTCACTTGTGGGTTTATGCTGCTTTTTTGACTATATTCAAAATTCCTTGTAGACAAAAAGACATTTCTAGTACATTATTGTGTGCCATTTTTAAAATAATCATGTTTTTTAAACGTAACAAATCAGCTAAAATCTTGCTTTTATAAACAGAAAGTCAAAAAGATCTGAAACTAAACTGACTACCTTTGCCTGGTTATAGTTGGGAATTGAATTCGTAGAACCAAATGTGTTTAGTGATCAGTTGAACCCGCTGTCTTTCTCCGAAGGGAACATCGGCATTATTTTGACTTGCATTATTCACTCAGTCAGAAAAAAAAGAATGTTAGACATAAGACATAAGTCTATCTAATACAGTGGGAAATACACCAATAGTACTGTACAAACAGTATTTTCTGACATATTCCTTCTAGCAGCTGCATATCAAACACAGAAACACAGTTTAAATCAGTTTAAAATCATACTTTATAATTAATTCTCTATGCTTTAATTCACTTATCATTCCAATTAAGCAAACAAACACCTAAAATTAGAATATCGTAAGTCCACGGTGAGCTTGCAAAGCTTCCTCTTCTCATCTGATTAAATTGATTTACTTAAGCAAATATGCAAATATATGTCAATTTATTTTGACGTTAATGTGCTTATTTTTTCCAGATCATTTCAACCGATAGGCATCCTCAAATACAGACTGGAGAGTGTATCATATTAAAAATGTTTACACACATTTGGAATATGTGACTGAAACATATAAACATGACCGGTCAACATGATACCAGCTGAAACCATGGAATACACGTAATGGTAAAACACACCAAATTATTAACTTGGGATTTTAATGTTTGGTGTAAAACAGCCTTTTTCCTTCAGTTGAACATTTTGGTTTTTCTTTTGTAGAGCTAAAGATTCTTTTGGTTACATTTTTCATTTGTTATATTTGCTTTGCATGTGTAAAAAGACCTTACTAGCTTTGGTGGGAACTTCTCTATATTTAAACCAAATACACATTTTCTTGGAATTTATAAGAATAAACTGCCATCAATACCAATGCATGAATATGGTCAGCTGTACGTATAGTTGTTATATGTACACAGAACAATATATTGTATATACCCGTGAACTAACTAACAAACATAAATAAGAATAATATTATATCCTAAGATAGGCTCTTTTAAAGTAATTTGACTTTAATTTGACTGTAATTTTGTAGAGCATCCACCTTCATCAGAAAAAAGTTAAAAATCAAATAGCCTGTTTGGAATGCATACATAGTGGAGTGGAAGTATACAGTGATCTTTTGAGAGGCACTAAAATGAAAGCTGAAATTAAAATCAATAATGATTTTAAAGACGATAAACAAACTCATGGCATCAACTTAGGCTCAAAAACTGTGAAATCCTTTGTTAAAATCATTTTGCCTTGGTTACAGAAAGTACGTATGAATTTGACTATTATTAACAGTCCAAACAAAGCATATTTATGAACGGTGTAAAGACCAGATACTGCAACAGTGACAAGTTTACAGGCAGGTTCATGGACCAAAATATGCACTATTTATAATCATTTTAACAGAGACAATTCAGACTTAGTGGGTTATGCAGTGGAGAGCAGTACCACTCCAGGGATTTCAGGCTTAAATCTCACACTTTGATTGATATTCCTTAACCAGATCACCGTAACAATGACCAGGAAGGCATTATGGGAGACCCTGGAGCTCAGTCCGTTTTGCTGTATTAATCAGTTTAATGTTATGTGTGTGAGATCAACCCGGCAATACAAAGCTATTTCAGTTCCTCAACAGTCTCTCACATGTCTTTCAAACAGGGTCAGGGCATTCCTCTTGAAAGGAGCTGTGAAACAACTGCCCTGCTTTCTGCTGAAGGAATATCTGAGTAAGTGCTGCAACACATGGAACACGGCAGCCCTCAAATCACCCCTCTGTCAGATCCAGATGTTGGACAAATTCAAAAAGGTTTTTGGAATTAAACCAAACACATATGGGTGTCTTTTCTTTTAAGTTGGAATTCACTGTTGTAAAAGTTTTGTGTTCCAGGATGTCACAGGTTGGTAAATTCACCAAAAAAAAAGTCAGCAATTAGTAAAACACTGCAAATGTAATATTCTGTTAAATAGCTGTTATTTTTATACCTGGAATGTAATAAATTAATGGCAGGGCTATCACATATTTTTGTTAACAAAATAGGACTGAAGTTCATATCTGTATCTGAGGGTGACATTTTGAAGATTATGTAAAAGTTGACAAACGATTCTCTTTGTAATACATACAATACCTAGAGGTATTTGTGTTAATACATCCGTATAATTATTCTTTATTAATTCGCTATTGTGAAAAAATAAAATTACAATCATGTAAACTTTTCTTAAAAATGCATTAGTTCTTACATTATTCCTTACATCTGTTCAAATGTGAGCATGTGACCAGGCGGTGTTTTGGCGCCCCCTGATGGAGAAAAATAAAATCCTTACCAACCTGGTTATGTTAGTTTTAAATTTATTACACCAACACTACTAACAGTAGCTATTATTGCAGCTGGTTTTGCCTTTTATTTGTTTTATATGACATTTATTTCTGCCTGGGCAGCTCAAAATTGTTTTTCTAAGGGATTTTCATTACTTGATAATATTTCATAACTGCACGATTGTGTCTTCCGTATTATACCTTTTGAAACAGACAGACAGATAAATAGATTAGACTGGTGGCCAGAATTAAAAATTGGGTACAACTGGTCCCCAACTTACAAACTTAAACAAGATCCAAAATTGTTGCTTATTCTTTTTGTAAGTCCAGTGGGATGTGAGGTGGACCCGGGGCCTGGGTCTTGTCCCATGTTCTATATGCAGCCACTCACCATTGCTGGTGAAAACCGCGATACTGGATAAACAAGCACTTCAGGAATCCTGTGTCTGTACCTTTATCTATATACTCTGGAGAAAAGTATCTGCCAAATGGACATTGAAAAGTAAATGTAAGCAACCTGGACAGCTCCATAGGGCAATGGCAACACTGATGGACAGAGTGGTTAAGCGGACTGTCTCTGTCTCTCTCAGCACCTCTCCCTGGTGACCTGGGACCCCTTGTGCACATACCTGCACTTATTATTACATCCATTATAAATAATATCCAGTATGAACCTCTGTGTACCTTTACCCATAGAGGTCAGGTGTAGATTGTCAGTACATTCAGAAAGTTTACATTTCAAATGCTCCTCCTGCTAGAGTTCCCTTGATCAAGATATCTGAACATTATCAATACTTGTTTGTCCAGTACAGGGATTTGCACTGATCTGTTGCCTCTCCCAGAAGCAGAGATGGTAAGATACAATAGACCCTGAATGAGACACCATTCCATCACAGGGTAACACCACAACACGCACCTGTTTTCATTCAATTACAAACACAAAGGGCAATTTAGGGTTATTAGTTCCTTTGAAACGTCTGTCCTTGAACTGTGGCAGGAAACCAGAGCACCAGAAAACCTACATGAATGCAGGCAGAACTTGCAAGCTCTACACACTTAGACTGACTAAACTCAGGCTGAACCCCCGTCCCAGGACCTGAAAGCTGACACCTAATGACCAAAAACACTACCTTGAAATGATAAATTAGTATAAATGGTAAATTAATTTAAAGTTGCTTGTTTAACATTACAAGTGGCCTAGGATGAAGTTGTCAGATAAAAGGGTTAAGTATATTAAAGTTATTTGCATTCACGCATGAAGTGCACGTTTTTTACGGGCATCTGCAGTTGTACATCCCGACCACAGGGGGGCGGTGCCAACTTCTAGAACTCTCGCACAGGTCGGTGAATCCGCAGAAGAAGGAGTGTCGAAAATATGGCTGCTCCCTGTCCAATGTCACGCTTTTAGGATCTTTTTATTTGTCGCAGTTTTAAACTGTGAAGAGCAACTTCTTGTGCATAGTAACTGTTTTCATACGTGTCTCTGTAACATAAAAATGTGTATTTCTGTTCCTTAAATGCCATTTTTTTCGTTTATTTGCGTTCTTTGTAGGAATCTCAAAGGAATTCTCCATCATGGTTCATCTTTGTAAGTATTAATAATCTATATGTATTTATTACCTATGGTTTGCTTTCTTTGGAGCCAGCGGACAACTTGATAGTTACAGTCGTTACCTTTTTGCACTAGAGGGATGCGGGTTTGAATCCTGATACAGTAAAAGTTACCCTGCTGTATAAATGGGTAATTACAATGTGATGATTTCCGACATCGAAACAGTTATTAGATATTAATCCTGTGAATTATGTGCTTTGGTGCATTTAACTGACACAATTAAAATACATGTAAATTTGTAAATACATGCTCGTATGTTTTTTTTTTTTAATCCATCCACCACATGTTGTATTTGTGAAGATCCAGTAATCTCTCTGTATTCCTTCCTTCTCTTAAAGTAATTTAAAATTCCACACTGTACACACAGGTTTTGCTTTGTTTCTTTTGGTCATTAATTCATTTATTTATTTATTTAGCTGATGCCTTTGCCCGGGGTAATTCACAATGTTAGATAATTAACTATTTATCAGTTTATATCATTGATTATTCTTTCTGTGCCAATTCAGGGTAAATACCTTGGGCCAAGGGTACTGCAGCAGGGGTGGGATTCAAACTCAGTTAGAACCATCAGACTTCAAAGCAGAAGATGAAACCAAGACAGTACCTACTGGAAAAGACAACTAAATGGTTGTGTTCTTTCCCTTTTGCCTTCATAGCATCCACTCTGCTGAAGCGGTACCATGGAGGTTTTGTGGTCATCCGACTTGCTCTCGGTGGCTGCACCAACAGACCTTTCTACCGCATAGTGGCAGCTTTCAACAAGCGGGCTCGGGACAGCAAGTACATCGAACAGCTGGGGACATATGACCCCCTGCCCAACATATACAATGAAAAACTTGTAAGCCTGAATTATGGAAGGATTAAGTACTGGATTGGTTGTGGAGCTCACACAACAAAACCAGTGGCAAAGCTCTTAGGTATGTTCCATGTGTGTAATTTTGCAACAAACATAACTAATGAAAGCAGTGCCAGAGCAAGTGGCAAATGGCAGTGTCCTGACTGTTTCCACAGGGCTCTCTGGGTTCTTCCCCCTGCACCCCATGACAGTGACTGAAGCAGAACGCAAGAGGAAGCAGGCAGTACTAATGGAAGCACAGCAAGTGGGAGAAGGGGATAAGGAGGATGAGCAGGACAAGGAAGAGCAGGAGGCATGAACCCCCTTGCTGCTGTAGTGTGTCTGTGAGAGTCAACATAGTTCTTCAGACAGTGGCCTCTTTTTTGTTGTTTGGAAGAAAATGTTTCTGTACAGACTGTTGGCAGGTGAGATGTTTTGTTGGTATGTTAGACATTTTGTTAATGACCTCATTTGAACCATATTTCAGACAGCACATCTGTGAATTAATTTTACACAGATTTGTTAGAATTTTCTTTATGACTTTGTTAAAATAAAAATTGAAATTTAGATTGAACGTTTATGGTATAAACTTAAAGAATGCTAGCCTATTAGGCACTGCTTGAAGGTCAGTTTTGGCCCATAATGATTGCATTCTATAAGTATTTGCTTTGTAATTATACATTTTCCAAACTAGTACAAATCTGGAAGCCTAGATTAAAAATTTGAGTAATGGACAGCTAGCCTTTGCTCAAGTACAGACATCCCTCGATTTATGTGTCTCATTGGTTACTGAAAACTCTGTGTAAATCAAGGCAGCTACTCCATTATTTCTTATGAGGAAAAATGTGTTCCGTCCAAAATCATTCAAACCAAGTTTCCCAAATATCACTAAAACTCTGTAAAACACCTTGTGGCATCCATAGTGCGGCACACACACTCTGGGGCTGTGCTACATGCAGCCTGCACACACAACCACAGCAGAGCACACAGGGATCTGTGTATAATTTATGGTTTTATGCTTTTGGATGAAACAGATGTTGGAATTTGTCAATTTTTCACCAGTTTTTTTTGGCTGGAGTACATTGTGTTGAGTAGATCGGCACATGAATCGTTTAATGATAGTAAAGATGAAATTGTATTCTAGCAAAAATGCGTAAATCGAGGAATGGCAGCACTCTGAATTTGTGATTGCTATGACAAATCAGACAGTATGATTTCATTTATCAGTGATTATTTAACCCCATGCATCCCCATATCATAAAAAATGAGTGTAGCTTGAATTTAAACATGCGAAAACTTCATAAAATGGTTTAAAATGCCTTTATATCTAGAGTATGAATATAAAAGTCATACTCTTTTTGAGAAATGTCAATGTGTAATGGATAATTCGTAGTGCAGCACCTTTCAGCTTTTTAATAGTTGCCCCTGTTCAATATGTGATCAGTTTTCATCAGGATTCTTCAGGATGTGACTTATGGGTTCCAGCACCACTGTATTATATGGGTTACACAATATATGTCACAGTATAGTGTTTAGCCATGATAGCAAGTAAACTGAAGGTGCTTCTATTAGGAATACTGTGACTCATAGCTGACAATAGCCAAACAAAATCCACAGACAGCTGACAATAATTTGATAGTAAGATGACTAACAATTTACTGGATACTTTACTGGCAACAGAAAATGGTCGGTATAATCCACAGTAAAAGTCATCTGACAGCGAAAAGGTGTTTGGATTTAAAGAAATAATTTAAAGGAAGCTCTAACAATGAATGCATAAAATTCAGAATGTAATGAGAAATACAATGTGGTACGTTCACAAAAAACAACATGGAAAGCAAAACAAAACTCCAAAAATTCTGTCACCTTAATTCAATATTCTGTCACTTAAAATATTCACGAGTTCTGTTGAACTACTGACATTGTCTGTATTCATTAAGTGATTAACAGAAACTCCAAAATCAGCCAATGTTCTATCACAGAACAAGCACAAACACCCTTTTCCATCTCAATCATTGCAACAGAAACAAATATCAACAAATAAACAAATATATCTATTTCTATTTTACAGTAGACTTTTTACTAAAATTGACAGCCATTGACACTTGTTTACATATATCAAAACTAAATCAACAGAATGAGGAACACCTGGAACAAGGTTTTTCACACCACGACTGAACCACTGAACAGTTTTTGTCATGTGGATCTTTAATATCAAAATACAGTCTCTTAATGCACTCAGTACTATTGAAAGCAAAGACATCAGCTGAAAGAACAACACAGATTGACTTTATTTCACTGAAACACAAAAAAGTGAACACAAATTCAATGCTCAGTATGACTACACCACCAGCTACAATGACCACTACTATGGAAAGTACAGAAGAGCCCCATAAAACCAAAACCCAGCCACAGCATTTTCAGCAACTAAACCACACTTTAAATCAATTTTCAAAAATTTATCATCAAATGAAAGTATGCAGTAAGTGGCTACAGCTGCTCCAGCGAAACCAGCTTCCTACAAAATCCTCAAAGCTCCACAGGAATCCCAGAACCTGAAATGCCAGCTTCAGCTTTCAAAGACACCACAAGTGCACCACACAGCACTGTCAGTTAGCATCCAGTTTCTCAACAGAATCGTCTGCAACAAATCAAAATACTGAGATCCCAGTAAAGGAGACAAAAAAAATAGTGATGGTTTAAGAAAAATCAGCCATCCCTTGGAGCCATTGCTGTTGATGCGTCCAAGATCCGTGTACAACCTACACTTACAAAGAGTAAGTACAGAAATGTTCTAATGCTGATTTGAAGTCTCAGAGGTTTGTTGCAAACACATCACATGGTTTGATCATCCTCTTACAGAATGCATCAGTGTTTTCTTAGATAGGTATCTTTAAAAACATTATTGCATTTATGATATTAATATGCTTTGTCTTTGGTATTTGACATAGATGACTTAAAATGGTTCCTGACCTGTAGTGTGGATTTTGCCAATTACAATAATTGGTGGTTATTACTGGAAGTTGGCAGTGTGAGTCTTAGCAAAAAGGACCCCAACTGCTGCCATCAACATGGAGAATTCTTCAGTGTAAAAGCTGGACCCATTTACAGGTGAGGACATAACAATGCCTAATGCTTCTTAAAATTCAGTCATCCCAGAGTCATGCTTTTTATCCTCTCACTTGCTAAGGACTATAGTGGGTAAAAAATAGCACCTCAGCCCATTAACCCCCCTTCATACAGGTACGTTGGGTCAGACCAGGTGCTGTGTTACGGTGAGCCGTGCCAGGATTCTACACCTGCTCTCCCTCCTCATTCTCATTTCAGTTGTCCTGATTCTTTTGTAAGAGGTGACTTGAACAAAGGTGAGCCAGGCAATGCTCTCTACATAATGACACCCTAGAGTGTTTGTTATAATGCGTACTAACCTGTAACAAGAACAATTACAGCACTGCATGATTTTCAAGTTTCTATTTCCTTATTTGAAAATGAGGAAAAAATAGCATTGTTACAAAACAGGCAAAATAAATGGCATAACATTTTGAGGAGGCGAGATAAAGTACATGCTGTCATGTGGGCATCAATGGACAAGGACTTCTTTGACTTCAGACAGAGGTCTGACTATTTGTTGTTATTAGAGCTGTGTTTGCTGTTATTCACTTTCAATTATTTAACATTTGATAACACATTTTGTGGCATAAAGCATTATGCCACAAAATGTGTTATTAAATGTAAAAACTTCTCAGCTTTACAAAGGGCACATAAAATTAAAAAGCTGTTTGAGAGGTGGGGTTGGAGGGCAGAACTCCAATTCAGGGACATGCTGGAAGACACAAACAGGATGGAAGCCAGATATTCATGAATGAGGCCCCAAGAGAGGTTTCAGGCCTTCCATGGGAAGCAATGACACTTTATCAAGTGTATGTTCTGTGGAAAACAAAACTGGCCAGGACAGAGCTTTGAGAGGTGTTTTCCTCTGTTCTTATTTCCTTAGAAATGGTTCAAAGTTATTCTGAAATTTCAGGATGTACCTCCACTTGTACAGTGACACCTTGATTCGTTTCCCCACTGAAGTCTTTTATTTGAGCCCTTTGAGTAATTTATCATAATTAAATTTTTTTAAATTTGAAATTTAGCATTTTTTATGCATAGACTTTTCTCTGCAGTATTTAAGGAATAACTAATCAATTTTATATTATGTTGTGCATGTATATTGTTCAAGCTTTGTTTATACAATAAACTATACTGAAATCTTCTGTTACATTATTCTGTAATTCTGTTACATTAAGCTCTCAATTTCTCAAGGTTGCATCTAGAACAGCAATCAAGGTATCGCTGTATATAATTTGCAACCTGAAGTTGAACCAAGTGAAGAAGGAAAAAAATACATTATTTTTAACTTTGTTTTGACAGGTGAGGACCCAATGGGGAGAAGTTTTAGTGATGCATAACTAGTCAAGGAAATGGGGGGGGAAAAAAAAAAAAAAAAAAAAAAA